>JAODLL010018234.1:0-26862 GCA_026546735.1 Forbesichthys agassizii | reverse complement strand
TCAGGTGTGTTGGAGCAGGGAGACATCTAAAACATGCAGGGCTGTGGCTCTCCAGGACCAGGGTTCCCTACCCCTGATCTAGCAGTATCCATTTATACCACTCAACACTGAGTCAAAGTTCCATCCATAGCCTGACCTCATCGGTTGTCATGTCCATGTATACAGTATAAACCAATGCAACAAGTGCATATTGGTTATTGTTATTGCGCTTAAATGCATGTTAAACAAGTTGAATGAGATGCTGATATATTTCCCCATTTGAAATGACAGTGGTAGTAGATGTTTTGAACTTGTGTGTGTGAGAGAGTTGACAGCCTGTAAACATAACCTCTTGTTTTCAGGATCTTGACTGCATAAGCATAATCGAGAGCCTTGCAAGACTGCTGAAGAAACACCCAGGTCTGCTGTGTGATTTGTAATGCAACCACAAAGTAGCGTAACAGGATATGTAGCCATTGTTTTCTTCCTGTGTATCATTACTACAAGAAGTGTTGACAACAAGCTAACGTAATGCAAATGACAACGTGTCCTTTATCTTCACAGGCCTAAGGAACATCCTGCCCATCACCACAGCTAAAGTGCCCATCGTTAAATTCTACCATGTACGCACTGGCCTCGAAGGAGATATTAGCCTTTACAACACGCTGGTAGGGAGCGTCGCGCACGCACATACACACACGCACAAGCACACAAACTATCTAAACTACAGTTTGGGATGGTTGATAAACGCATATTTCTCCGGGTCGGGCGGTGCGGGTTGTAAAAAAAAAACAACACAACCTGTGTCTCAATACTAGCTAGGTAATCGCACCAACAATGTACTACAACACTTCTCCAGAATAGAAAAGGAAACTGGTAAAACCATTTTTATTACAGTAGGCTACATGGATTGAGCAAATTCATGGTTTGGTGTCTTTTACTTGTTGGATCTGATTTGTCTTGATGAGGTTATTTGTGTTCTAGTTGTTTAAAGTGTTACTGTCTTTAGTGAAATGCTGTGTATATTTTTGTACTTGCAGGCTTTGCACAACACACATCTGCTCGCGTCGTACGCTGCCATCGACAAGAGAGTGAAGATCCTCTGCTATGTGATGAAGGTTTTTGCCAAGGTGTGACTCCACGTTCATAAAGCCCCTTGTCCACCAAAGCGTTTTTGTCTCACGCCAGCGTTATTTTTCAATTGATTCCAATGGGAGTGCCGCGTTTTTCCAAGTTTCTAATAACACCAGAAGCGCGGTGTGGCGGGATAAATACTATGAGCAACCATCACATCCTGCTTCTTGCACACAACAACAGCAACAATCAGGAAGTTGATAGCCAGATGATATCCCTGGACTACCACAACAATACTAACACGAAAAATAAATAATTAAATAATTTGTTGATAACACAAACTAGCATGTCTATTTGCAACATATGAATTCCCATGGAGACTCTGTTTCATAGCAACCAAAGTGTCTCAGCTGTAAAAAAATTCCGCGTTTCCAAAGGCGCTTCCTAGCGTTGCCAGTTGGACTTTTTCGTCAGAGCGAGCGGCGTTTTCAGCGGAGGAAAAAAGCTTTGGTGAACACGCGGACTAAGACAACTGTCACAAGGTAGCAGAAACCCTTACCTTGACAAGGCATTTAAAAAATACTGACAAGTTAGAAGTACAATGTTTATGTTGACTGTTTTGTGCAATCACCACCCTGAGCGAATATTCAAACCCGTTCTTCAGGTAACCTATGGGTGGTGTCAGCGGAGGGCTTGCCCATGTACTTGCCTCCATGTTACTGACCTGTGACTCTTGTGATTTGCACGCCTGCAGATGTGCGACATTGGCGATGCGTCGCGCGGGAGCCTCTCCTCTTACGCCTACACCCTCATGGTGCTGTTCTTCCTCCAGCAGAGGGAGCCGCCCGTCATCCCCGTGCTGCAGGAGGTAGCTAGCGTGGCTAGCTAGCTAGCCGTCATAGTGGCTGTGGTTGGCCACAGCTTGTCTGCCTGAACTGTAGTGTTTGCATGTACATATTACATGCATGTTTAGATTTCACATATACATTTTACATGTATGTTAAACATTTACATTTGGCGTGTACATTTAAAAGTAACTATTTACATTTCACACATGCAGATTTATTTTACATTTCACAATTACAGTATTTAGTGGATGCTTTTATCCAGTGACTAATATTTATTAATAGGTAAACACATCATACACCGGCAATAGTCGTAGAAGAACTTCAGTTACGTTGGAGTGAGTGTTATGAGGTGGAGAGGCCACTAGTCACCATCTGGTTTGGTCTTGAGCTGACTCCTTCTCATCTCATGGCTGCAGATTCATGATGGGGAGAAGCCAACGATTCTGGTGGATGGCTGGAACGTCTACTTCTTTGATGACCTGGAAGCACTGGTGAGACTTTTTGTGTTTTCCTGGATTTGCTACTAGGTGTGTGGACGATGTGTATTGCACACTCCTTCTGTTGTTACCAGAATTTCCCTTGTGGTGGAGACTAGTGTTGCAGGAAGTGAATGAATGGGTCATTAGAAGCCTATTGATTAGAATCAGGTGTGTTGGAGCAGGGAGACATCTAAACGTTCTCATTCCCAACTTATAAAATTAAATAGTTATATTTCGGTGTAGGCTGTGTGTAACCTATGATTTAAAGTAATTACATTTCAACATGTCTCGATTGTATATTGATTATTTATCTACAATCAGAAGCTAATTCTTGCGCTGAGATATTGCATGCCCATATGGCTAAAAATAAACAGGTGGTGGTTTCTCCGTAACCTTGCCATAACAGTCAATGACCAAAGTCTTCATCCTACGACGCCAAAGGCTTTCGAACGCTTAGCAAATTGACGAGAAAGTCCATTGACCAAGATGCAATATTTGATGAGTTGGGAATGTTAATTTAATGGCCGCCTGCCTTGGTCTCGCACCTGCAGCCCGGTCGCTGGCCGCAGCACGGGC
This sequence comes from Forbesichthys agassizii, assembly GCA_026546735.1. NCBI lineage: Eukaryota > Metazoa > Chordata > Actinopteri > Percopsiformes > Amblyopsidae > Forbesichthys > Forbesichthys agassizii. Next base: position 23,906 of record JAODLL010018234.1, on the reverse strand, counting down.
AGAACCACGAGCCAGTGGGGGCGCTGTGGCTGGGCCTACTGCGCTTCTACACGGAGGAGTTTGACTTCAAGGAGCACGTCATCTGCATCCGCCAGCGAGCGACCCTGACCACCTTCAACAAGCAGTGGACGTCCAAGTACATTGTCATAGAGGGTGAGGTCACAATAATCACACATCCAGAGTATAGGATTCAGTGCCCGTGGGTGACACTCAGTGAAACTGTGTTTTAGAGGAAAAGTCAGCTATTCCTTAAGCTAATTGTTAAGCGAATACACTTTTTATCATATCTATCAACTATCTCCTGGCATTTCGCTATCTTACCGTTCCCTGTGGGTGCTGGAAAATATGATCCAGTACTCCTACAAAAGCTTTGGCTCCGTAAATAGGAACATAAATAAAGTGGCCAACACTGTAGAGGGTGAGGACTGGGGTGCGCTCGTGGCAAACGTGTTTGCTTTGAGCTTCAAATTTAAACATTTCGTGTAAAACAACCCTTCGTCCAGTGTCAGTGTGTGTTTGCCGAGAACTTCTTCCTCACGGCTCATGGCGAACACAAAGCAAACGGAAAACCGTTTGAATATGTATGCGAGTGTTTGCAAAGTTGCGCTATGTTCTGATTCCGAACGCACCTCTGATATAGATAATCAGAGATTGGGATTCACTTGACGGGCTGAGTGCCTATGATGACACTCAGTGAAGCTGTGATTAAAGGTATAGTCAGCTTACTTTGACTCTGAAAGTGTTGAACACCGTGCACAACAGTGCCCTCTAGGCTCTGCCATGCTTGTCAATGTGTGGAGAGGAGCTTCTGAGGGAGTTTGATTTGAGCAGGTTAGCAAGCGTTTTGGAGAATGACTTAACCCTGTGTTTTAAATCAAGACAAAGCTGATTGACTCTTCTGTCCCACAGATCCCTTTGACCTGAATCACAACCTAGGCGCTGGCTTGTCTAGAAGAAGTATGATTCCTTTCATTCTTCCTCTCCTTCCGTTTTAGTTAGTTGTTTGTGTTGTGTTGTATTTGACTTCTCATTGCTTCTGTCTTGTCCAAACAGTGACCAACTTTATCATGAAGGCTTTTATCAATGGCAGGAAGGTGTTTGGGACACCACTCAAAGTCTGTCCTCCTGAGTACCCCAGTCACATGGTTTGTATTTGCTGTCGATCTCGTATAGATGTAGCATCTTCTGTATATTACCACCGGCTTGGTGTAACCAGACCATATTATCTTTGTGAATATGGCCTGGCCACACTCCGGGTTTCCAGGCTGTAACCTCGCCTAAATTGAAATTAAGCTGAGAGCAACAGTTTGCCCGGAGCCGGGCTATAGTACCACTGCACTGACACCAGAGTATGTGAGCGGAGTGGAAGCAGAGCGAAAACTATTTGACAGGAGCGAGGAGCGTAATTTGAGCGGACGAGAAGGCTAGCGCTCAATCTATCGCTAAAGTACCGCACCCATCTTGGCGAGTAGCCGGTCACATTGTAGCTGTTTGCTTACGTGTGATCATACATAGCGTGTGATATATGGTAGTTTTAATACGTGCAATTATACTTTTTACTTGTGGTTGGCGCTGTCAAATTAGGGAAGGCTGGACAGAACCTGAAATGAAGTAGCTGCAATGACGCAGCAAAGAACAACATTGTGTTTGAGTCTGTGTTCTTATTAACATAACGCATGACAACACACACGATATTAAGCTACATTTACCTATTTCACTAGGCTATATTTAGGCTATATTTTGGTTAAAAGGCAGGCTAGATTTTAAGTTTATTTCAAATAAGCCTACTGTAGGCCTATTCTCACCCATTCATGCCGTTAATTAACTATATTGTTAGATTCTAATAAAAATCGGAACAGCCTACTCAAGATACGTGATAGGCCTACATCATCACAAAATTGCACAGGTTTGTTTGAATTATGACTATACAAAAATTGATGGAGAGAATTTGGAGCGGCAATTTTGTTTCCTTTTGAGCGGAGTGATGTGAAAGACTTGAAAAGGAGAAGCTTCGATCCAAGAGCGATGAGCGGGTTTTCTAATCGCTCCGCTCACATACTCTGACTCACACAGAAAGTTATCTCGGGTTAAATTTATTTGCGACCCCACACACTCGTTAAAATATCTTGGGTATCGAGCTTTTGGGGTCCAAAATCTGGATTGCTCTGCCCACACCTTCTTAAGGTTTGCAGATTATTTTGGCTCCTTCAAAAAGCAGCGATAGCAAAGGCATACAGGCATTCTGATTGTTCTTAGTCTGCAGACCTATGTTTTTCTAGTAGTTTCAAAGAAAATAGACTTGACTTATTTACTTAACTTACCTCTTTAGGAGTATTTCTTCGACCCTGCAGTTCTCACAGAAGGAGAGTTGGCTCCAAATGACCGTTGCTGTCGAATCTGTGGGAAGATTGGCCACTTCATGAAGGACTGTCCTATGCGTAAGAAGTAGGTATTACCAACGTAGGCAGGTCTCCCCACTCGCAGCCATCTTTGAAACGTCCCGGGCAGTTATTTAGGAAGACTGTAAAGGCAGGTAGTTTACGTCAATGCAACCACATGATTGGTTAAATAGGTTATTGCATGGCAGTTATAAAGCGGCCGATTGGCTTTTTTCGATCATGTTATTATTTGGATATGTTCCAACTTCCATATTTTCCGTTTCATAATATTGTATTTCCACGCGTACTGCTGACGTAAGTTAAAGCGCTGGGCTGCTCCTGTGCTCGTTTCTCTCTCTATCAAAGTGTATGCACATGCAATACAGTGTCTTTGATACGGTCCCATCTTGACTCCACGCTGCTTTTGGCCAATAAACACAGACTAATATGACATTGAAGGGGCCGGTGTCTTTTGCTTTACTTTTGATTTACTTCTTTTTTCACATTTTTTTCCAAGGTCCAAGCAGAGGCGGGACCAGGAGAAGATTGGGGAGAGCGGTCGAGAGCAGCATGATTCAGCGGAGGGCTCAAACGAGCAGGTGCCACAGAGGGGCGAGAACTGGAGGAGACAGGAAGAGAAACGCTCCTGCTTCCTGTGTGGATCGCAGGCCCACATCAAGAAGGACTGCCTGCAGTACCGAGGCCCTCCTGCAGGTTTGCCTTGCCCGCCTATTTTGGGACAGAGAAAGTTGCGACGCTGAACTCAGTAATTGCCGTTGCTTGACAATTGACTGATCCCAAGCCCTGCCCCTTTTCTGATCCTCTGAATTGTTTGTGTCTTTGTAGGAAATTTCAAAATGGACACGTCCTCTTTTCCTTCCCCTTCCGGCCATGTAAGGAATTTTAAAGAAAAAGTAAGTTGTTTTAATAGTTATTAATCAAGTCAACAGTGCAATATTTAAACAAATGATGTACACTGTATGAAATAATGGCAGGTGTGTTTAGGGTTGCTTGAGTGGGATTCTTCTAGAAAATCTCCCTCTCTTTTTTTTGTGGTCCAGGGTGATTCTCCACAAGAGGAGAATAAAAAGAGAAAGCAACTAAATGTAACATCAAGTCCACAGACAGGTGTGTACATGTGTCTCACGACTAAAGGGGGTCTACTAGTCTAAATGCCACATGGCCTTAGGGCGATTTATCCTTCTGCGTCAAGCTTACGTCGAACTATGGCTTTTCGCTGCCCGTACAACAAGGAAATCCCAGGAAAATCCCAGGCTTGTCATGTGCAACTTTGTAGGCTAATCTTGGTTAATAATGCTCAAGCAAGACATGTAAAAACATTTCTTTCCAGCGAATATAATAGTTATACCATGATTGTCAAAGGGGGACAGTCTGTGCACGTAGGCTACGGCGTTGATACAAACATTCCTAAAGCAGTACTCTGGCATTTAAGGGCTTGCATCCACAAGACTGCTGCGTCAAATCGATGGACAGATGGGTAGTTGCATTGAAATGAATGGGTCGTTGGAAGCCTGCTAACGGACCCATTAATTTAAATCAGGTGTGTTGAAGCAGGGAGACATCTAATACATACAGGACACCGTCCCTCCAGGACCAGGATTGCCCACCCCTGGCCTATGCCATTCCCTACACCAGTGCTATTCAACTCTGGTCCTGGAGGGCCGCACCCTGCATGTTGTAGATCTCTTCCTGATCCAACACGCCTGATTCAACGTTGTTAGAAGCCTGATGAGGACCTGTTGATGTGAATCAGAGAGAGATGTAAAACACGCAGGGTGTGGAACCTCCAGGACCGGAGTTGAATAGCCATGCCCTGCACCATAGTCTCACGTCGGTTACGCCCCATCTGTATGTTATGCGTAGGGTTGACGCACAAGCATAAATGGGCATTTACAGTTGTATGTCTCTGTTTTCTCCCTGCAGGAAGTTCAGCTATCCGCCATATTGGTCGCTCTGGTCAGAAGAGGAATCCAGTGGAATGAACAGAAAATGATTGGAAAGGGGTGTGGGGGATCCCCTTCCTAAAGTTGAATAGCCAAAATCTTCTCTGGGGAAAATGGAAGCCCATAAACCCTGAAACCCTACAATGAATGAACGTATGGGACTTCCCCAGCCAGCTGGCCCTTACATAAGCCAAAGCCAGGATGCCAGCTCCTCGACTTGAAGCCGAACATGGTCTTTTGTTTTCTCCTTTTTAATTTAGATTTTAAATTTAATTTTTACTCCTCCTCAGAGGTGCTTCTTAAAACATTTATTTTAATACAAGCCATGTCGCATGCGTCCCATGTATTTGTTTACGTATTCGTCCCAAAGGCCAGAGTTAGTTTTTAGTGAAAGTTGTTTTAAATGAAGTTTGGCTGGTTCTGTGCACTGACATCTCCACCCCCCCCCCACAAGCACACACCCTTCATCTACCCTGGTAAGCTTGTATGCATATGTGTCTTAATCAAGGTTGTTCATGGTTCATAGATTGTGAATGTGTAAGGTTTTGTATTTTCCGGAGTCGTTATTGTCCAAGCTTCATAAAAGAGCTATAGATGCTTGGTGTTTCATTTTAATCTTTACTCTGACACTGAATTATGTTATTTAAAAAAAAAAAAAAAGAAAAAATGTTTGACCTTTTAATCAATTTCAAAACACCCATACGCAGTTTGCTAACATCAAATCATACTCACAGTAATCAATAATTAGACATTTGCCAGATTCAGATTGGTGGCAATATTGTTGAGATTATCGATCTTGAATTGTTTTCACTGCTGAACTGTCTGACAGACCTGCTTACCAATAAACATTTTAAATTTTATTATTTTTTCCAGTCAATGTACTTAAAGTGTAGGCCTAAAAAACCTGTTTATTCACTGTATTGTTGACGTCTTTGTATAATTGTTTTCCTTTTTTCTTGAAAAGAGTATCCTCTTACTATTAATTATTATTGTATATTACCAAGAAGTAAAACAACTTTGACAATTGTCCTTTGACCATTTACATTACATCACGTGTTATTCTCTAAAACGTCATTGGTTTAAGCAGTCCCAAAAGTAAACGTAGTCAGCCAATGGGTAATCTTGTTATTCGCACTGCGTTGTGCGCCTGCGCAGTTACATGTTTTGATTCCAACTCCCAATGCCATGTTGAAGTACTTGGTGGAGACAGCTTAACATGTCTGCCTCCATGGTGCGAGCGACCGTCCGGGCGGTCACAAAAAGAAAAATATTGGCGACGAGAGCTGCATTAACACTGGTAAGTATACCGTAGATATGGGGTTTATGATTCATATTACGATCATGCTTTTGGTTCGTAATGACAAGCATCGGCGGTACTAAATGTTAGTATGGTAAGTGTCTTGACTCGCTAGCATACACATTACAAATAATAATTAAACTATGGCTAGGCAGCTGCAAAATAATGTCAGACGGGAAACGTGGATTTTGTTTATATTGACACATTAAGATCTCATTTGGCTTATCGCCTTGGTCGAGCTGCGTAATCCTTGTATGTACCCTAATGTACACAAGCTAGCATTCAGGTTACTCTGCGCTTTATGTAAAAACTGCGGATCTTACGGATAACGACAGTGTTGTTTTTAACTTCTAAAATGTACCCGTTCTAGTGTAGTGCTTGGAAGAATAACCGCGGTCATTGATATGATTAACTTTCCCTCTCTTACAACCTCCCTTAGACTCCAGCGGCTGTCAACAGGATCAGATCACTGTTGCAGGACAAGCCTCAATATGTAAGTCTGGAAACAACTGAATTATGACATGCTATGAAAGATGCGTTTGCTGTTGTTAACTGGAAAGTTTGGAAATGCATGTGTACATGTATTGATTTGTTTGCAAAGTTGTGTATTGTAGCTACTCAATGATGTTGCCTCCTTGTGTTTTTATATATTTATATATAAAGGTGTCTTGTTTAAAATGCATAATGTCCAATCTTCACATTTATCTTTGAAAGGGGCAAATATTCATCAAATGGTGACTTGCTACATGCAATTAATCTAGATTTAGATCTGTGTATTAAAGTGTGAATGTGAGGCTGCTGTTGCAAAACGTCTTGATTGACTGGGAGTTTGGAAAAGCGCTATATGTTAAATGCAGCCCATCTACCATGTAGATAGGTCTGAAGGTCGGTGTGAGGACTCGGGGCTGCAATGGCCTGACGTACACACTAGACTACACCAAAGAGAAGGACAAAGCAGATGAGGAGGTGCTACAGGATGGTAAAGCTGTTTTATTCAAGGCTGCAACAACACAAACTACACTTAAATAGGGTCTCCAGCAATTGTTATCTAGGTTGGGTATGTGATGTCGTTGGGGCCACAACGTCTTGTTAGACCTTCTGTTAAAATGTCGAGACCGAGAAGATAAAGACGAGTGTTACCAGAAATGTTGACCTGCGCATTTTTGGCATCTTAATATGTTGCTCCCATGCTATTGGTTGGTGTCAATGTCTCACCCCTTCTTGACATAATGATACCATACCCACGCCTATTTTGACGTTGGGGCTGTGTTTTGGTCACACAGGCTCTTCCTAGCAGGTATGTTTGACTGTGCGCATTTAGCCTACACTTGTGATCATGACTGAAGTGTTGGAGAGATTCATAAAGAACTAGATAAAACTAGGATACCAATCACTCGCTATTTTGACTAATATTTGTTTACTTTAAGGTGTAGAATTTGCTTTAAAATTCCTTTTTTAATCTAGAGAATTTGCCTACTCAGTACCCAAAATCATGCTTTTTAAAAAGGCAGTAACAGTCATTCACAAGAACGCTTGCTAAATTCAAGCTTGAATCAAAACAATATTTCACACACATCGAAACGCATTGTGAAGCAAATCATATTGCTATGGCTTTTGTTTATGTGAACGGTATTCGCATTTTATGTTATTTGATGAATTTTACAAAATTGTGTATTTGATTGCAATTAGCTTGCAATAGCGAACGATGCCTTTAAATGTATTGGGATATTAAGAAAATAAAGGAGATCTAATCTATATTGAAGGAGATGGATGGATCTCAGCTTCAGCAGCCTGCCATTCGGAGGGTAGGTCGAAGCTTAACCACTAGAATGAATTTCGCCTGAGAAACAGGGTAGTAGAGTAGTAGCACCCATCTTTTAACATCCTAAATGTGCTTGCTTACATTAATTAACACGTGATATTTGGTACTTGTAAGACAAACACATTTGACCTTTTAACATGAATGTCAAACTAGATGTTTTAGCCCAAACTGCGTTCCATAAATAAGAGTGAGTTTTGAACTAGATTTCCTTCAGAAATGCACACTTTATTTGAATCTGTTCCCATTTACATTGATTTACAGTGTAACTTTCTATTTCATATTTATGTATGCAAAAATGTCAAACTTTTTATTTGAGTATTCGAGTTTAATAGATTTTTAACTTTCAGGATTGTTACCGTGTCTGTGTGAATGTATTGTAATGCCGCCATTTATTCTGCAGGCGTGAGGGTGTTCATCGAGAAGAAGGCCCAGCTCACCCTGCTTGGGACGGAGATGGACTACATGGAGTCAAAGCTGTCCAGTGAATTTGTGTTCAACAATCCTAACATCAAGGGCATATGTGGCTGCGGAGAGAGCTTTAACATCTGAGGGGTGTCAGAGCACCTACCCACCTCTCTCCCCCTCTCATCCCCACCTGCCTACCTCCCGTCTCTCCCATGCATACATCCCCACACTCCTTGCTAGACCTTGTGCCCTTTTCAAATACCCAAGAATGAAAGCTGAAGGTCTGAGCTGGTGGGTTCTTGCTCCTGTGTGCAGATGCCGCCTATACGTTTCTACCACTGCTTGCGCATACATGCTTATAGCCTGAGTAAGGAGGGTCTCACTACTTAATCACGCCACATCACACCTGATTTACTGGCTATTGCCATTATGTTCTTAGCTGAACCCAAACTGGTTTTGACCTGGCAGAGGTGGCTTAATCTTTAATGGTCCGTAATACTACTGACCCTTTATTTTTTTTAAAGAAAATCCAGACCACTCTGGAGTAGCATTTTTAAGGTAACACAATAGTATTGCATTTAATTTATCATTCATGTCACTTTTTTTTTTTTTTGGTTTTCAACGTCAGTGATGAAAGTCAGTGCAGATAGCCACAATGCACACTGAAGTATGTTGCCTATGTTAATCCATCAAAACGCAAGGCTCCCACTTTTACCATAGAAACGGCGTCATGCAACTAGTCAGTATGCAAGAATCACAGTATCTGGGTATTTTGAAATGGGTATATTTCACATAAATTATTTGTTTTACAAGTTAAATGTGTGTATGCGTGTCTGTGTGTGTGCGTGTCTGTGTGTGTGTGAGTACATAAGGAATGTAAAACTCCCTCAAACCGCAACATAACGCACAATATGCATCCCTCAGATAGTACTATGAGGAATGCTGTATTTTCTTTTTCTCTTCAGGTTAAGACAGGAGGTGTTTGTATAGATTAATGCTTCCGACTTGTAACTAGTGTACTATGTGTACAAATTATATGAAATGTGTCGAATAAATGGGAACATTTACAGCCTTTTTGTTTATTTTTAGCCCTATAGGTAAAGCTAGGTTTTCTTTAGTTTGAAAATTGAAAAATGTAGTGCTTACTTATTTTCTTTAGGGGGCAGAGTGGAGTTACAATGGTTTCCTGGCACCACTATCATGTCAATATGGATGTCTGCTTGGTCTAATTGTTTTAAGTGGTTCCTGCACAGTATGGAACATATGGTTTATCATTTGAGTTGTGTTTTCCAGGTCTAGATAAGCATGGGGAGGAAAATCTGGTTTCCATACCTAAATTCCCTTACTCTGTTTTTCAAAAATTCAGAAATTTCAAAAAATATATTTACCTTTGCCAGCAGTGTTTTTTGTGGTGTTTGGAGCAGGCATCCAGCGTAGCCAAACTTCATCACTGTTTGATTTTAAAGTCCAGGGGTTAATACATTTATTAAAATGGTTACATTTATCATTGACACGAATAGGTTCCACATCCACATTTAAAGAGGTTACTTCCCCAAACAAGCACAAGAGTAAATCACACCTATGTGTGATGACTGAGCAAGCATAATACATACATACATAAGGCTATATTTTGAATTTAGATTTTCCTTCATACATTTCCATAATAAATTAATGCAAAAATGCAGCAAATTAACTATTTGATACACAGATTTTTTTTGTATCAGGGCCCCCATCCGCCCCACTTCATATGTGCCTATTGCCCACGTATACACCACTGAGGCAATTCCGTATGTGTTACTGCCTTGCATGCTGAGCCTCCCCCTCATAAATTCAATACATACTGTATGTCTATAAGAGATTACACTGCAATGATATGTATATAGAAGAGGTTACTTTATGTATAAATACAGGAATGTCAATGTTAGTATTCTGTAGACTAAATATAGGCTATTGAATGTCAAAATGTAACATTGTGGTCCAGTGCATTTGAAAATTATTGCACTAATGTCCTGTTACCTGGTGCCCTTGTTTGTTATTTGAATTCTGCCATCTCTGTCCTGGCCTGAGACTTTAAATACCACCAGCAATCATCACACTCATTGGTGGTTCTGACAACACTGGTTCTAGAATCTTCTCACACGTGAGCAGGTCTTAGGGGCAGGCATAGATGTTAGCTGAGCAACTCAACTCCATTCATTTACATTTGTGGAATAGCAACAGCGTTAAGCATCGTTTCTTAACACTTTGCAGCCGAGTTACTTAGGGGGACAGATTTCAGCATCAAATGCTGTTACTTTAATTAATATTTTTAACTTATATGTTGTACACGTTCTAGGCATCAGTTTATGCTAGCAGAATGATTTGGAAGTCATTATTACATTGTTTAAACTATACCCTAATGTACTTGTCCTCTTGCTTAGTTGAGCACCGGGGCCTACCACGTTTTAATTTCTGGTTCTATGTACTGAGTAGTACTACACACGAGACATGCAATTTCTCACATGCAATAGCCTTCAACTATAAGAACAAGGCCTAATAGACTGATGAGTTTCAGAAGAAAGTTATCAAGCATAGCATAGCAATAGTTCAGGCAGGCCACAAATCATACCCAGCCATGCTTCATCTCAATTGTCAGCTGATCACAATCAGCTCACTGCCAGCTGATCTCAGTGACCAGCCGGCTCAGTTGATCACGGCAAAACATAGGTGTGGCCAGTCTGGTTAAGGCGCCTATTTAAGCACCGTTAGCCGACACCCAATCTAAGCGCTTCCTCTGCGGGCTTTTTTGCAGCCCATCACCTCCTCCTTGCTGTGTTTGCTTGCTTAATGTCACGATGTTGTCATTGAGGCTTGCTCTGTTCTGTACTCTATGGGGGTCTTTTTGTTGCTCTCCCTGCCTTGGGCTGTCCATGTACGCGCAAAGAAAGGGCTTTCCTTGTATGCTCATGGAAGGGCAGGGAGCTCCCAGAACAGAGCCATACCGCCAAATATAAATAACTTAATGCAAATCAAATTCTTATTGTTATTTTGAACCATTTTGAGCCTGTAATGGAACCTACATTACATATGCTTCTCACTACACTAGTCTATAGAATGACAGTTTTATTACTTCTTGCTTCTTTAGCAGATTTTTGCTATGCTGCCATAATTGCAAAAGGGTTTTATAATGATGAATACAAATTATGGACTATGATTAGCAAACACAACGTGCCATTGTAACACGAGTAGTTTGCTGATTAATGGGCCTTTGTTCTAGCCTTGAGAGACCATCCTGATCTCATGAGCTCAAGTTTAATTTTGCCGTGAGAATAAGTCTGGAAAGCCTAGGAATTATTTTGAATGTGTCCGTGTTGCATCTGAATTTATCAATCAACGTCGTGTTTATAGCTATACGGGCGAAAACCACCAGATGGTTCATCCAATCAACTGCTAAGAGACACCTCCATTATAGGTTTTATTCCCAACTTTACTCTTATCACAATGAAGCTTTACAAGCTGAAAGTAAACAAATATAAGTTTAAAAAAAATACATATTACATTAGAATTATGTTTATATTTGTATCCATTTATATGCAAATACGGCATTTCCTCATTAAATATGTGTTTTTTTGCATATCACCCCAATCCATATTCCAGCACATCTTTGTGTGTGGTGTTTGCACGTTTGTGAATGTACCCCGCTGAGATCTTCTTCAGTGGACCTGCTCTGACCAATCAGGAGACTGTTGGCTTTAGTGGACCTGCACAGTGACCAATCAGGAGACTGGTCTCGTACATGTGTACGTGTGTGCGCGTGTGGGGAGGCAAGGAGGTTTCTTGTAAAGGCTTTGTAGTGGTTTGTAGGCTCTTGAGGCCTGATGACATCTGCTGGTCCCAGCACTGTGTGCGTACGTGTGTGTGTAGGTGTATGTGTGAAGCTACCATGGCTAGCTCTTAACATATCTTATCTAAATAATAATACAGTATACCAATAGATGCGTGTGTGTGTGTGTGAATATATAAACTTAACATAAAATGTAAGGATATTTGTGTTTGGTAGATTATTTCTTTGATAATGCTTCTTGGCAATACATATAATTGGAAAGCCTGATTATTTAACTATTTATTCATTTAACAAACGGGAGCGTCAGCAGCGTGTGGAAGAACCACACACAGCCACAACAGCCTGCATCTCCTCCTCATGCTGGTCACCTGCCTGGTCACGCACTGCGGTGGGATGGCATCACATTCTTCAACCAGCATGTCGTGAGTTAGCCAACGTAGTGTTGTTGGCTCTGCACGAACAGAATGAATGAGCTGATTAAAACTGTGTTCACAAATGTCTTTATTTTTTGTGCCTAGTTTCTTTGTGTACAAAAATATAATTTGAAAAAATGCTAAAAAACTATATTTCAGTGCATACAGATTATTTTTATTCCTGTTTTTGTTTTCATTATGAAGCAGGTATATTGTTAATTAAAATGTTTCTTTCTGAAGATAAAGTCTGGTGAGACAGTTTAAAGTTGGTGAAAACTACTTCTACCAATCGGACATTAAGATGAACAGAAATAGCCTGTCTGTTTCAGAGTGAGACTGGCGCGCTTTCAAAATAAAAGTTAATATGTACATTTATTTCTTCCTCGCGGGATACATTTTGGGTGGGACAGATCCAACTGTTTCCAATATTGGGGAGGGGGGGAGAGACGACGACGACGACATGACGTTTTTCTTGTAGTTATTCTGTGTGAATCCAATGAAATGCCAAGTATTTTTTTGGAAGTACAGACATTCACAAACAGTTTCAATGGACTTGTGACATCAATTCCTCTGGCATGTCAGGTTAGAGGTCTCTAACCAGTAGGAGGAAACGACTTTCGAACACTTAGAAATGGAGCGTGGCCAGACCTGTTCACAAAGTGAATATTGTCTGGTTACACCAGGCTACTGTTCTACTGCTAATACTAATCAATAACATCACAGTGTATGTAGGCTACAAGATGCAAAGCAAACATTTTATTTTCCAAATTCCTTATTAATTCTAATAATGTATGTATATTTTCATTTTTAAACAATATATATTAATTTTGATTACCGGTAATGGACTCGAAAATAAACACAATTTGTTATTGAAACTTGCTTCTGTACGTTGACTTTCATTTTCGAAATTCAAAATAACTGCCAGTATTGACAGTGTCCGTTATTTTGAATTCTGGAGGCTTATGTGCCATTCTACACCCCAGAAGCCACAGAGCCACCATGCATTCCTATTAGGCAGGGGTGGGCAATTCTAAACACTGGGGGGCCACATTGAATATTATAAATCAGAGGCTAATTCATTTTTTAACCAAATAAAATCACCTAAATAAACGAACAAAATAGATAATATTGTTATCTTTCTTTATTTCTACACAATTTGCATTATAAAACGTCAAGTTATTTTCTCTCTTTATACAAGGCGCGGTAGTAAACAGAGTAGTTCTGCAGAGCTCGTCAAATAATTGTACGTTGAAGTATTATTTAAGTATTATTTTTTACATTTTTGATCTGTGGGCCGGATAGAATGAACGCATCCGGCCTGACTCCTTTGCCCAGGCCTGCTATTAGGGGTGGGCAAAACATTGCAAAGGAATAAAAAATATGTATATTTCCACAATTGTTATAAATGTATCGCTAATATATATATAGTTTGGCTGGCTGTTCTCTTGTTGATTTGGCACGGGAATATTATGAAATAGTGTTGTTGGCTCTCAGTGTATTTAGTAGTTTATAGTTAAATTGTGCTGTTCTTGCCTTGATGTTACAATAGGTCAAATCACTTGTAATATTGTCTTTTTTTTCTGTATGACTAATATTAGATTGTGTGTGTGTAGACACAAACGGATTGACTGAGAAATTGGCAATAGTTCACGGAAATGGAAAATGGAAATAAGGAGCGTTCAATTAATTGAGTCATTTGTTTGTAGATTGATATGCTGCTATTCTTCGTTGATGGTCAGTCCCCACATTTGTTATGCTAAATATGGCCAGAGCCTGCCTCTACTTCAATATTTGCACTGCACATGCTGGAAATAACCCTCCCATTGTCCAGGGGTCACAATGACCAAAAATCATTTTCAAAACTAAGTATTTATCTCCTATTTATCATAAGTATATATATTTATCTAACACAAACACACACAACCTATACACAACAGAATGCAGAGCGAAGGTGGCAGAATGGAACATTAACTTGCAAACCTGCTAATGTGCCTTTTCCCACCTTCTGTCTTTGTAATTATAGCGCTTTGACGATGCTTGATCAAATCTAACATGATATACGTGTACATTTTATCTTCCTAAATCATTTGCACTCAATCAATGCTGGTAATTTGTCATCAGATGACATACGTCTTAGCCAAAAGGTTTCGGTGTAATCTCTGGCTTCCAAGCTTAATAACATGTTAACCAATTGAGTGCTTGAGTAGGTAGGCCTGTTGACTGGCATAGCAGTGGCAATCAAATATTCAGTTTTCCTGCATTATCTAATTACTATATTCAGGCTTATATTTTCGAGAAGGCTATAACATAGGCTATTGTTGCGGTGGGAAAAAGACCTGTGGCAGGCCCATTTGGAAACAGTGGATTACGTATAGTAGGAACACCATATTATCCCGTTGTCAATCTCACCGAACAAGCATAGTCTAATAGTCTGTAGTTGCTTGGTGAATGTGCATGCATCGTCTGCATACCTGAGGCGATACAGCTCCTTTGTAAAGACATGTACTGATTACTAATAACTGCTAGTGGATTAAACATCTAGCACTTCCTCCACCAGATTGGCATCTGTTTCAATTTTTGTTTTTTAATCAGATTCATTTAAACATTTCAATTAATGTTGTTTTTTCTGTATCTGTTTATGGGATGTGCGAAGCCCTCTCTGTAAAGCACTTTGATCTGCAATTCTGTATGAAAAGCTCTATACAAATAAAGATTTGTGTTACTTTTATTATTACATCACAGTCTCTTTATTGATTATAATTAATCAGAATAACAATTTGGAATGTAAGATGTATGCTTTATGCGATATTTGATCACGCACAGTAAAAGAGTCAAAATTACAAGCTGTGCTCGGAGCCTTAACCAGATATGTGGCATCCACACTACTAGGGGTGGTACTACCCCTCCCAACTGCTAAAAGGGTGGAGACTCCCCATCTGCAGACAATGAGGTAACTGAGCAGGGTATAAAGAGAGGAGTTGAAGGAGACAGTCGCAGTCGCTCACGTTCATATGTGCAGCACAACGCTCAAATTCAGTTATAGAACACTGTATGCATGTGGGTATGACAGGGAGATTTGGAATTAGCACCTATATAACTATAATTCTATAACAACTATTGCCATTTACTTAACTGTTTAACATTAAACAAGCTGTAGGGTGGATGCTCTGGTTGTCTCCCTCTCATAGTCGCTGACGTAGCTCTCACCCAGATTTTAAAAATGACCACAAAACCAACCAAATTTTTGCTGTGAAGACTGACTACAACACCAACGAGTAATCTGTTTAAGAAAGATACAACACATTGAAAGTCAAATGTTATTGCGAAACAATTAAATAGCATTATAGGAAAAGAAGTGTATTTCAATAGAGGTCAAACGTAACTTTAAATCCTTTTTGATGTTCTCGTGCAATTCAGTGAAAAAGGCATCAAGTGGAAACCCTTACATACCTGCGGGAAAACGATGTCGACAACACAGGCAATGTTGTCCACATGCTGAAAAATGTTATGTTCAGAAATCCCCTGTGCATTGTCTTTGAGCTGGAGGTGTGAGTTCAGAAAAATACTTTTTTAGACATTTTATCATGTCAGCTATATTCAAAATTTCATTATGTTATCTACAGGAAAAAAACTTAGCAGATGTGTTACACAGTAGGGGTTACAAAGGCCTAAACCTGGTTTACACCAGATGCTATGCCATTGCCCTACTGAATGAAGTGCCTGCTCTTCCTGAAAACAGTTGGCATTGTTCATGGTGACATCAAACTTGTAAGAATAACAGTAGTTGTTCCTATTCCTGTTGTCTTTGAGCTGGAGGTGTGAGTTCAGAATAGTACGTTTTTAGACATTTAATCATGTATGGACAGCTATATTCAACATTTCACAATTAGTCATAGAGGGAAGTTCTACAAAGTAAATCGTCTGTGATATTTTATCAGTCTTAAATATGCCAGCACATCACAACAACATTTTTTACTGGGTAAATCCATATGGAAACTTATGAATAAATCCAACTTTTTTACTCTTTATGCTGTAGGAGGGGTATGCTGTATGGTTCTCATCTTGCATATCGCTACGAAATTCTGGAAGAACTCAGGGCAGAAAGTTATGGGGTCGTTTTAAAATGTAAAGACCACAAAACCAACCAAATTGTTGCTGTGAAGACTGACTACAACACCAACGGGTAATCTGTAAGAAAGATAGAACACATTGAAAGTCAAATGTTATTGTGAAAAAATTAAATGGCAATATAGAAATAGAAGTGTATTTCAACAGAGGTCAAACGTGCCTTTAAATCCTTTTTGATGTTCTCGTGCAGTTCAGTGATGAAGACGACAAGGAAGTGGAAACTCTGACATACCTGCGGGAAAACTATGTCGAATAATATACGTTTTTAGACATTTCATCATGTATGGAACGCTATATTCAACATTTCACAATTAGTCATAGAGGGAAGTTCCACAAAGTAAATAATCGTCTGATATTTTAGCAGTCTTGGCTATGCCAGCACATTAACAACTGGATAAGTCCATATGGAAACTGATTATAAATCTAACTTGAGATCAGGATCCTACTCCAGTGGCCAGGAATCTTTGTCAGGCAGCTATTATAGTCAGCAGAGCATAAACTCATTTTTATGGGGTTTTGAGGGAGGTGCGAACAACGGCATGTCCCTGGAGAGAGCGTCCTCGACAATCTGTTGAAGTCTTGCAACTCAGAGTTTGCAGACTTCATTGCACGCTGCCTAGAGTATGTCAACATCCTCTGAAAGAACTACGCACCTCTACTAGCATCTCCACGCTATTGTACAATATGGTGTTCAATTGTTGGTTGTTCATCAACAACATTTTTAACAACTGGATAAGTCCATATGGAAACTGTTTATAAATCTAACTTTTACCTTTCATGCTGTAGGAGTATGGGGATCATATCGCTATGAAATGATTGAAGAACTTGGGTCAGGAAGTTTTGGTATCGTTTTAAAATGCAAAGACCACAAATGTAAGAATATTGTGGCAGTCAAAAATGATCACACCACAAACAGGTAATCTGTTTAGAAACATTGAACATTAAAAGTCAAATATTATTGTGAAACAATTGAATGGCAAAATAGAAAAAGAAGTATATTTCAATAGAGTTCAAACATACCTTCAAATCCATTTTGACCTCGTGCAATTCAGTGAAAACGGCGAGAAAGAAGTTGAAACCCTGACATACCTGCGGGAAAACGATGTGGACAACACAGGCAATGTTGTCCACATGCTGAACAATTTTATGTTCAGAAATCACCTGTGCATTGTCTTTGAGCTGGATGTTTGAGTTCAGAATAATACTTTTTTTTAGACATTTCATCATGTATGGACAGCTATATTCAACATTTCGCAATCAGTCATAGAGGGAAGTTCCACAAGTTCCGCAAAGTAAATAATAGTCTGATATTTTCAGTCTTAAATATGCCAGCACATCACAACATTTTTAACAACTGGGTAAGTACCTACATGCTGTAGGAGTATGATCACCTCACATATAGTTACAAAATTCTGAAAGAACTTGGGGCAGAAAGTTACGGGGTCGTTTTAAAATGTACAGTAAATGTGGCGTGAAATCGAGGCGAAGCTCTGTAATAAAGATGTGTGTGCTTGCAAACAATATTTGTGTACTTGCAAAAACAATGTGTGTCTCTAGAAAAAGACCCAAAAACCTGTATAAAATATTGTGTCTCTGTAGAAAATTATCAGCATACCTGTAAAAATATTTGTCTCTGTAGAAAAAATAGTTGTCTCCGTAGAAGGCTTATTGTTTAGCCAATATTTACAATGTGCTCATTTCGGATTTAACCCTGTAGGCTACAACTACATTTAAAGTCACTATGAAAGTGTGCCACTCTAAAGTAAGATAACGTATTTATGCGTCGGAGAATGTAGTTCATAATCATACACAGCATAGACACTAGCAGGGTAGGGGGCGTTCAAGAAACCACAATGTTTGTAAAGAGTCAGTCAGGCAATTGTTTTCCCTAGGCAACATTAAATTAAATGAATAAAAATTATTATTACAAAGAGTAAAGTACCGTTTAGGTACCGTACCGGCACCGGTATTGATTCAAATGTGAACGGTACCCAACCCTACCTCTGAATGCACAACATAACCCTTTGTCTCAACATAATTTGCTTCAACAGGCTCAAAATCAAGTTCAGGGAGTTTGTCTTCAGGGAGTTCTGGAGTGGATTCAAAGAGCATCCTTTTCAAGTGCGGGATCCTACTCCAGTGGCCGGGAATCTTTGTCAGGCAGCTATTATAGTCAGCAGAGCATAAACTCATTTTTATGGGATTTTGAGGGAGGTGCGAACAACGGCATGTCCCTGGAGAGAAGGAAGAGCGTCCTGGACAATCTGTTGAAGTCTTGCAACTTGCAGACTTCATTGCACGCTGCCTAGAGTATGTCAACATCCTCTGAAAGAACTACGCACCATCTCCACGCTATTGTACAATATGGTGTTCAATTGTTGGTTGTTCTATAGTGTGTTTGCTGATAAGAGTAGGTGGGTCAATAATGTTTCTATCTATTTAGTTTGACCCAGCTAAGAGAATGACCCCCGAGGAAGCCATGGAGCATCCGTGGATAGAGCAACACAAGCTTTATCCACTCCATGTAATAGAGAATACTACTGTTGTCTACTGTTGTAGTTCTATTGTCACATATTGTTTCGGTTCTTCCAATAAGTTATTTATTTATTTTACTTCAATGTTATCACACTAACCCACCCTGATTGGTCCGTCAGCTAGGTGGGTGTGAAAACTTAACTAAAGCGAACAGGTTTTTCAGACTATAATCTCAGCAGAAAGAAATTGAGCTGAGAGCAATAGTCGGGCGGTGCATTGTGTGTGGTTTTACAAGAGCGTTTAAAGACGTACACAATTACACACATCCTTTAATTTACTTTGTCCTGGCAGGTACTCTTATGGCATTGCAAGCAATTTGTTCTGATGGAAGGAGCCATTACTGTCATGTCATTCTGACCCCATCATCCTCCACATGCACACACAGCACTGCACTTGTGATAAGTTCGAGTACAAAAATAAACATTTCTCTAACTAGCTGCTGTAATTTCAGAGGTCATGGAAACCTTGTTAATTACAGTAAATAGTGTTTGTGGGGGTGGGCAGCTGTGTTTGTTTTTTATTCCCTTTTGTGTGATGTTCGTGACGGGGCTTTGATCTAAGACCTGCTGAGACCTCTGCACTGCCAGGGCTAACAAAGCGTTGTGTGGCCACAGACCAGTGCCTTCTTTCTGCCGAGCGAACTAGAAGTTCACCAGTAAATGCCAGTGCAAAGCTTAGATTACACTTAGGATCAAGGGGACTTTTGATACAGGTAAGGGAAATCTTCAGAGAGAAATCAAGTCAGTTTTAGAATGTATGTCTGCATATTATAGCCAATGAACAAAATCGGCATTCATTTTGTGTGAAAATAATACTAGCTCTGAGGGGAGGCAAATAGCAATAGGTTAAAAATTCCAACTGACTTATTTGATAGTGTTTTTACATACAGTATACTGGTATTGCTTGAGTTCATTATTTGTCGCAATCACTTGACATTTACAATGTGTTTTCGTTGTTTGGTTCTGTGGGAAGCAGAATGCTGGCCTGTGCTGGCACGTAAATGTCAGTGTCAAATAAAGGTGTGATCTAAAAATGCATACAGCTGGAGTTACAGGATAGTTAGACTGTAGTGTAGGTTATAAAAATTTGTATTCACATTGCACGTTATCCAGCCTTGTTATAAAAGACTCCCTGATTTCAAGACGCTTTAAAATATTCAAGCGTTCTACTAAGACATAAAGGTGTTTATATTGGCACACAGCAAAATGTGTTCTCTGCATTTAACCCACCGTGTTGCCCAGTGGTTAAATGATTAACGCTATGATAGCACAGCATTCTGTCAACATAGCACTGAAATTACTAAAACATAGGCTACTGTGTTATTTCTACTGATGGCCAAATCTTTCGAGAATAAAGTTATCTTGACTATCTGCCATAATGGCTATTAAAGAAAATGGTAGGCTATAGGCATTATGTCTTGTTATATATATATATATATATATACTATATGTTTAATGTCCTAGTAAAGATGGAGTCAATCTGGAGAAACATTCTTGATTTGAACATGATAAAAACAAAAGCTCCTGTCCTTTCAATGGCACATGGTGTTCCCTCAAAAGCTCTGCCACACTCATTGAAATGCATTGCCAAAGCTAGAATAGTGTTGTGTGGTGCGCAATGCACCACTTTGTAGAAAAACTTCTATTGCTACTACTATTTCATCGTGGACACAGAATGAACAGCGAGAAGCAAAATATCGAGAATTGCTAAATTTGACAAAAGTGCATTCACTTTTTAAAGTGCAATAACACAGTTGCATGGTTGCGGAAGCATTTGCCAACTATTTCAACCCCATAGCATCAACCTTCCACCCACTATGTAGGTACGCGTTAGCCTCCCTGTAATCCTGACCCCAGTGTACGTATGTCAAAATATATTCACCATAAATATATCAATATTTTTTTATGTGGAAGGTGTTCTGCCACCAAGTGGCCCTGATGTCAGTGGACTCCACAGCCGGGCTCGGTTCCGACTGCGGTTTCGCAGCAAACGGCTCTTCGTGCAACAAGTCCTTCCTCATGGACGCGGACGGCCAGCGGGGGCCACCGGTGCTGGTGGATGCCTGGCTGGTTCCCACCTTCTTCAGCTTCATCATGGTGGCTGGCCTGGTGGGAAACTCCCTGGTCGTGCACGTGGTCACCAAACACCAGCAGATGAAGACCATCACCAACTTTTATATAGGTGACATTCCAGCGACTATTCCACCTCGGATCATTCTTTTAATCCACATTTAAAACATGTAGTGCGTAAATAAGTTTCCATTTTAAAAGAAAATTCACATGCTTCTTTATGTAGCATAGCTGCTTATGATTATGGAAAAATAAACATTGTAACGTGAGACCCAGGGATTTTCTGAAACAACGGTTATGCTTTCAAATCCGGGGTTTTATAAACAATTTAATAACCAGAAGTTGTTGCCGTATGCAGCTTTACTGTAGAATGTGGGTCAGAGGAATTCTGCACATATATTAGTGGCTAGCCATTATGTCCAGTGCAGATCAGAAGTTTGAAATAATCCATTAAATCAATAGATTGCAGGAAAGCTCCGATTCCACTCAGGAAAGACTACATATCAGATTGTAGTTTCTGAAATTCCTTTGAATTTATGCTTTACTAAAATCACGACAGTCAGATAGATCAATGTAAATTATATAGTCGTGCCAACGGAAGCGCGACATTCTCAATAGTAACATGATTCATGTAGACGCAACACAGTTCCAGGAAGTGCTTGGCGCCAGGAAGTGCTTGGCGGGCAATTTGAACCAATAAATAACTGCAATTTTTGGTAATTAGTCAAATGCATAGATTTACATTTATAATCGATTTTGGGCACTTCTAGTATTAACAGCTAACTTCTGGGAACTGTTATGAGGTTGCGCGATCCGCCATTGCTGTGAAAAAAAGAACGGCGTTTGGGCGCTACATGTTGTGTTCCTGTAGTGAACCTGGCCACCACCGACATCCTGTTCCTGGTGTGCTGTGTGCCCTTCACCGCCACTCTCTACCCGCTGCCGAGCTGGGTCTTTGGAGACTTCATGTGCCGAATGGTGAACTATCTCCAACAAGTGAGATGACTGACTGGCACACAATTCTCTCCCCCCCGCCAACACACACACACACACACACACACACACACACACACACACACACAAACAAACAAAAGTCACTTAGAACCACTAAATATCTCATTGTCTATAACTGACACCAGCAGGGAACAAAATATATATAGATATTATTTTTCTGTAACTTCTTGTCTTTCCATACACTTTCAAATATTTGATCCAGTCTGCCACTAGATGTCACATGGCGCCAGCATCTCAGGCCCATACACACAAATAAAATAGGTGTTTGCAGATTAATCAATTCTTAAAATGTCTTACATGTGTACACACATGCAGGTAACGGCCCAAGCCACGTGCATCACTCTCTCTGCTATGAGTGTGGATCGTTGCTATGTGACAGTTTACCCACTGCAGTCACTTCGCCACCGCACCCCTCGGTTGGCACTAGCTGTCTCTGTTACCATCTGGATAGGTATATGGCACCCTCCTGACCTATACACACACACACATTATGCTACTAGCTAAACGTCTGTTCAATGTCTCTACATTACTATCTGTATGGATTGGTATGGCACCCACCTACTATGCACACACACAAACATGCTACTTCGCTACACATTTGTTGTAGACTAGAGCTTTATTGTGGAAAGTCTGGGAGTCACTTTCTTTTATGTGGGTGTGGAAGTTTACAGATATTTTCTTGTATTTAATCATTAGTGGGTATGGTCCCAATTCAGGTCTACATGCATGTGTTGTGTTGGTGTGTTGTGTGGGTCCTTTTTTGATTGGTTTTAATCGTCTTGATAACTCCTCGTACGATACAATAAACCCACCTGAGTCTCTTCCATATTTGGTGTTCTGCTTGAGAGATGGTAGTATGATTTCTTGGTAACCTGGGGGACAGTGGGTGTCTGTCCTGGCGACACCATTTTTCTAGCAGTATGACAATGTCATGACCTTCTATACATGAGGTAAACTCTGGGTTTGTACTCTTTGCTCCAAAGACTGAAGAGTATAAGCCTTGAATGTTCCATGAGCTAATTAAGAGAGATTTAATTCCATTCATGTTATATACAGTAGATCTATGTACAATGAATGGTAGGTTGGGGTCTGATGGCCTGGGATGTGCGATGGTAGGACTATAGCATCTTCTCTGAAGGGTGTGGTTCTTCTCAGATCCTCTGCCAACATCCAGATGTTGTTCCGGGCCAGGTGTACCTTGTCATAGAGGTGTTGTTAAAGTGGGGTGGTGGGCAATGGTTAAATTGGTCAGGCTGCCACAGTCTGCGGTGATCATGCTGTTGATTTTGTGGATGGTTTCACAGGGGAAGTCAGTAGTGTGGAGATGGTGAGCTTGGCATTGAGGAACTCGCTGTGGGCTTTCCTAGCTACCTCCTCGTTTTCTCTCTCTCTCTCAATTTCAAATCAAATCACTTTATTAGCATGACGTTCATATTGCCAACGTATTATTATACAAATATTTTTGTTTTGTTTTCATATTAATGTGAACTTACTAAAGTGAAACTATGGAGCATAATAACATAACAGTAATAACAAGAGCAGATGAAACAAAAGTACATTAAATAAAGGTATTGATTAGAAACAAGAAAAAATAAATACAATTAAAGATCAGATACATAGATATACACATTCAGATATACACTAGGGGTGTAACGGTACACTGAAGTCACGGTTCTTAGACTCCTCAATTAGTGTCAGTTGCTTTCTATTGTACTGTGATTTCTTGATTTTCAGAGTACATTTGTATGATTTCAATGTCTCACAGTACTGAAGGCGTACTTCTCTGTTGTGTGGGTCTCTGTGTTTTTGGTTTGAAAGTGTTCTAAGGGTTTTCCTAATAGTTTTACAATCTGTATCAAACCAAAGATCTTCTGTATTTCTGTTTGGTTTGTTTGATCCCAGCTTTAACTGCGCTGCTTTTGCTGTTTGTTTAAATATATAATTAATGTTATTTACCGCTAGGTTGATGGCTTCTTTACTATGGGTGTACATGGTATCCAGAAAGTTGTCTAGGTTTGATTGGATTTTCTGGCTACTAATTGCTTTATAGTATTCCTC
>JAODLL010018233.1:9446-49446 GCA_026546735.1 Forbesichthys agassizii | reverse complement strand
TAGAAGGTACACTGGGCTGATAAGTGCTTTTATTTCTTATTCCTGGTGCATGCCAACGGGAGTTTTCTGTTTTAGTCTTTCCACTGAGATGACCTACCTGTAGTGTGCATGTATTATGTAGCTGACATGTAGTGTAGCAACAAGTGAAGCTGTTGCATATAAAGTTACATTGTACTTCTCTTTGTCTGGAATAAAACTCTGCGCTTTGAAGAAGTCAGTTTCCCGTACGCTTCCAATGTATCCATGTAAGTGGCACAAACTCCAATGCACTCTACTGTCTGTGATCTCATTTCACCTGCTGCTGATTCTATATATAGACTATAGAGGTCCTATAGGACTATATATAGGCATGATGAGGGTCTCCATTGGCGTGTCTCTGCACATGTGCATACACACCAAGCTTCTGTACTCATCTTCAACCGTGTATTTGTGTGTGTGTGTATGTGTGCGCGTGTGACCTGATGCCAGCTTCTTCACAAACGATGCAGAAATCATTTTATGGGCGCAAGCAGCTTTGGGTCCTAATATTTCCACTGGCATTAACATTTTGTCTGTCATTGACTCATTTTGGCTATGTGAAGTAAATGGAGAAGACCCATTTATTCCTTACGTAATCACATCTGTCATTCTTGAGCAACACCGACTGACTGCCTAAAATGCATTGGGCTGCTGTTGGCTAACGCTAGCTTAGTGTGTGTGTGTGTGTGCGCGCGTGCGTGTGTGCTGAGTTATGGGACATGATGGCTCCTCCGCAGCGCAGAGTTTTAGTCAGACAACAACACACACAGTAGTCTAGAATAGCAGGAGCGTGTCTCTGTGTGTGTGTGTGTGTGTTTCGATTGGTGCATTCGTGCATGGGGTTGTGTGTTATCAGCTGGTCGCTACTGGTGGCGGGTTATATAAACCGTGTTATGACCACTGCATGCGTCTGATTTTGAAGGGGAAATGTCATGTGTGACCTCTGCTGACTTTGGCACAGCTCACCTCGTCCTGCATGAGTGACCGTGGACCTCGTCAACCACCCACACTGAGATCTGACACGGCGCAAAGGCCTCCTGCAGTCAGCCTTTAGTTCAGCCGGTCACGTTTTGTCCAGCAAACGTTTCTGCTGCTTCTAAGAACAAGCGTCGTCCGCCTCTATCGGTGTTGCGTTATAGTCAATGAGAGCTTGAGCCTGCATTTCGAGACGGGCTAAGCTAAAGGCTGTCTAGGGGCTTTGTGTCCCAGTTTTGTAGATGGCTTCCGCCCCCACTGGGTTGTTTGTATGTTTGTCGCGCCAGTGTGTGTTTGTCGTGTGTGTGTGTGTGTTCTGGGGCCAGCTGTGGATGGAGCCAGTCGTGTTGCATGATTTGCCACATAGCAAAAGCGTGGCTATATGCGTGTGCGTGTGTTTTGAGCGGTTGAAGGAAAAGGGGAAAGTTAGTTTGAACTTTGCCCTTCCCAACCCCTCGTCTTGTTTTCTTGAACAGCTCCTCTTCCTCCCTTCATTCTCTTCATGCCAGTCTAGTCTGTCTGCCAACTCTCATTGTCCTTCTCATTCTTCTGAAATAGACCCCTAGCCTCGTCTGTCATATCCACTGTCGTCTGTTCTGCTTTATTAAATTGCCTCAACTGTCATGCATTTTGTTTCCCAATATATTGCTTTATTTTATATTGAACCCCTCCCCGCCCTTACTCTGGTTTATTTTATTTTATTTACATCTGTGGTAACTGGTGAAACCAGTGGAAATTGTAGTGCCTCTATTCGTGACAATTTACCAAACACGGTTTACTTGTGGCCTATATTTACCACCTAAGAGTAAATCCTTTCTTGGTACTTTGAACCAAAGTACCACTAGACTGCGGTAGACCAATTTCCAGATGCTATTGAATTTTATTTTGTATCGGTATCTCATGCGTTCCCAATTGAGGTGTTCCAATTAGCCTCTGTTTATTTTCCCTCCATAGATAAACTAGCTAAACTAATGTGGGTGACAGCAAGGAGTACCCTTATTTCCATTAGCCCTTAACTGTAGGTTCAGTCCGAGAGAAGGCTAAATGTTTCTCTCACAGGCTCTGCGGTTTGAGGGGTCAGAGCTACAGTACAGTATGTTGTAGTAGGATTAAGAATAGGCATTCTCCTTCCTCCTTAATTCTTTATTAACTGTAACACTGTTGTTGTCAACGTTTTTATCATTTATAGGGTGGGTGGGTTGTTTTTTTATTTTGTTCCCAGGGGGTTATTTGTTCATTTTTAAATTTATTTATTCATTTATATAAATATATTTCTGTTTCCCTGACGACTTCTTTGTGTTGTTGTCAGTCTCCACGGTAACCACTCGCTGTTTCTGCGGCAACGGTAAGTTGTGTACAAATGACATGAATCAACCCCACCCCCACCTCAACCCGAATTAAGCGTCAGAATGTAATATTCTCTATTGTCAGTGGTGAATTTGTCCTTGCCTGTTAAGCGTAGCTCCTCGTATAGTTGCCTAGCACCATGTCCAGGAAGGGTCTATTCCTTTTACAACACTGTCACACAAACACGCCGGACAAGGCATCATGATTTTGGAAATAACTCCTGTGCCCTCCCTTCCTTCTCCCATCACCACCATTTCATTAACACCTCACTAGGAATTACCAAATATAATCACGGTACATCTGATTAATTCGTCATTGGACTCAATATGCAGTCATTTGTTGTGATTAATATCAGTAATCCACAGGAATGAAACAGTTGCTATGTGTGAATGCAGGCCCCGAAATAAAAGACCAGCTCATGCGGCTCTTATTTAGAATCATTTAATTTATTTTACGATTCACTTTAAGCATACAGTATGTTGTTGTATGCCCAGCACGTCATTTCAGTTCAATATACACTAAATATCCCTCTGAAATTCTGTGAAAGATCGAGCCAAGGCTGAAAGCTAATGCTTAAATGTCTGATATTGCTAGAAAGTGGCCATCCATCGACTGGGCTGCATGCAGAGGGCTGCCAACATTAAGAATGTATAAATACGCAGTGAACACACATCCTAATACAATCAGAGAAGATGGAGTAATAGCCTAAAGTTGCTATTCCTGATTGCCATTCCAAATCCTTAATGTTAGGTAGACCACACCTTTTAGGAAACGTCCACTGTCCCCATAACTATATTTATCTCTGAAATGACATGGGATTTACTTTCCTGGTGTTTCTTTTGGTCTTTCTCCCTTTCTGTCACTGTGCCTTTGTCTTTTGTTTTGGTTTTCCACTCGTGGGTTGTCTATGCATTATTACTTGCAGTAATAGCAGTACATTAGCACCACTAGTTGTGTACTGATCTGTGACACAATTCTAATGCCTGACATAGTTGCACATATTAATTGGAACTATTTGGGGGGGTGAGGATTGCCCTCCATAATCCCCTGCCGTCTCTATTTCACTCCTTTTCTCACTTTGTCCTGTCTTTCTACCCCCCCCCCCGCCCCCCCCCTCCCCACATTAAAATTATATTTTCAGGAGAATGGTCACCAAATCTAATTGCTTTATTTGAATGACGCACCTTGGTATTTCTTTTATTTATTTCTTTTGGTTTTGAACTATAATTGTTAATCATTTTATAGACCAACCTTTCTGTTTTTTTCTCTCCAAAGTCCATCATTACCTTCCCATGTGTCTGTTCGTGGACTGGCTCCGTCTCTCTCCTCTCACCTGCAACCCACCTACCTCTGTGTCTCTTATGTGTTTTGATATGGGAGTGCTGCAATTGTTTTTGATTGGTCTCTGCTGCATCCAACGCTTGCTGATTGGCTGAATATTATACTTTTTTTTTTTTGTTCTCACTGTCGGTCATGTGATGCGCCCATATTTGGCTGTGTGTAATTTCTGTGGTATACAGTTATTAATTTAGCAGGACAAATGTGTTGTTTGCATCCCCTCTATCTCTCTCTCCCTCTCCCTGGTTGTGTTTTTATTATTTATTTTATTAAGGGATGTAAAGCCCAGGTTTGTTTTCACGTGGAAAGCTGTTGCCCCAGTTGTATTGTTAACTGAAACTGTAAGGTCAAAGGTGGAGTGAAAGAGGTTGAATGATTTATCAGTTTAGTAACCATCCCTGCTGATTTGCATGACTCCTTCATAAAAAATAATCCATTTGCATCAAAAGCCTGACATGCACACAATACACACACGGTACTAACACTCTATACGTACATAGGGAAAGTGTTTCATTATCACCCACTTCTCACCAAAGAAATAACTTCACAATGTCATAAAATAATTTCAGATGCACAACAAAGTTATTGCAATAAATGTGATTCAGTAACTTATTACGTGAAGAATGTCCCAACCCTTAGCGAGCCAGGCTAGGCTAATTGAATCACTTGCCAGTGACCTTCTTATTTGCAATGAGGAAACAATGAAAATCTCATTTACATTCGAACGAAGCCTGATACTGATAAGGATCACGACTCACTGAGAGGGCCAATGCAAACCCTGTTCTGGATCACAATGGTACTCTAAACTATGCATGCACGCACACGCACACACACACGACAACACACGCACACACACTTGATAGACAAGCACACATAGAGGCACTCGCTCATTCTCAGCCTCTCGGCACCCTCGGCTAGTCAAAAGATCATTAATCTCTGGCTTGTCACAGTGTTAGATGTGCATTTTCAGGCAGCGGGTTATAACAGAGTGCCTACAGCCCATCAAAGGGATACGTACATAGATCAAGGACCCAAATATGAGCCTTTGAAGCCCGGAGAGAGGATTATCGGTCATTTTGAAAAGCTGAGATGACGCGCACACAGCTAACACAAACCCAATAGCTGCACGCACCTGTGTTGCGGTCCAAACTGCACACACCAGTTCAGGCCCCTGGCTATGGCATGCATACAGCACACCGCATTTAATTGACCCGTCCCCTAGATTGTCAGGCTCCTCCCCCTCCTCTGTGTCGCAGCAGCGACATAAACAATGTCACCCGCGACGGCCTTCACACACCGCTGCAATGAATCATCCAGCGTTCGTGGGGAATCTCACTGTTGTCTTAATTGCATGAGGACTAAGATCCCTACTAACAAACCATCCCTTTCCTCTCACACACACACACACACACACAGTCACGTTGCAGGGAGAGCCGGCAGCCATGTCAGGAGTATCCCCGGCCATATTGATCGCTATGGTAATGATCCCAAAGGTAGCACGCAGAAGACAGACAGTAACCCAATCTTTTGCAGTGCACACCTCCTTATTAGGACATCCATGCTCCATGTAATCAGCATTAGAAATGTGATGTTGATCTGGTTTTACTGCGCGTGCGTGTGTGTGTGTGTGTTTGCGTGCATGTGACTGCGTGCGTTGCGACTAGCTCTTCCGTCGGGATGCTGTGTGGCGCACCAGGCGTCATTCTGACAGGTGTCCCTCTGTCCCGCAGGTGAACAACGCCACGGCCAGAGTGATGACCAATAAGAAAATGGTCAGCCCCTATCCTAACGGGGAGGCTCTCAGCACACTGCCCTATGGTACCACACACGCACACACACACACGCACACAGACGCACACCGTAAGCTAGCCCATAGCGTATTTACATGTATGGATACAGCAGGATTTATGAATTTTACATTACAATCCAAAGATTTTACAAGACCTTATGTCAATTGGAAGTATATTTCTTATTGTATTTTTCAGGACTATTTGTCATGGTAACGTCTCAGGCGGCCTTTTTTATTCATTTGGCTAGCATCATTAACAGGCAGTCAAGTTAGAATGGATAACATGCCAAGTGTGTGTGTATTTGTGTCTCCAAGTCTCTTGTCTGTTGCTCAGCCCGGGGCTCACGTTAGGAGTGTTTCTGTTTTGAACCCAACAACACCGAGAGGAAACCGTAACCCACTTTGGGAGCATAGTTTGAGTGTTTGTTACTGAGATAAACCCAGCAGACAATTTAATCAAGGTTCATTGTGCGTTGATTCCCTCTTCAACCTCTCATTACTCCCAGCTTTCCTGTACAACAACATTTTTACAACGTGTAGCTGGTCTGTATGCTGTCCGTGCTAACGCTAAGCAAAGCCTCCTGTGACTGAATGACAACAGCGATGTTGTCATGTGACGTAGCCGCAAATAAACGCCACCGTATCCAGGAGAGCCCCCCCCCCCCTCCCATCCCCTCGACTAATATAGGAGCCCGTGTTCCCTGTAACCCAACCCAACTAACTGTCGCTCCCCTCCTGTCTCTCTGCCAGCGGGGTGGAAGTTGAGTCCCATGGTGGGAGCCATGTACGGACCAGAGCTCTATGCAGGTAAAGCCAGGCTCACTGCCGTTAATTCCATGTGTGTGAATGCGCTTGCTCTCCTAGAGTTTTCATTTCGCCGGCACGCTTCGGTACAACACACCAGGCCCCCAAGGGCATGCCGGTTCGTCTTGTTATTCTTCCCCTTCGCTCGCTCTTTAATCTCCCCCTCTCTCTCTCTCTCTTTCTCCCAGCTTCTATTTCCCCTAACATTCCCTTCCTTCCCTCTTAACTGTAGACCTCTCCTCCTCTGCGTAAATCTCTCTCTCCTCCGTCCCCAGGCTCCTCCTTTCCTTCCTCTATACCCCTGTTATCTCTCCTCCTTCCACACACACAAACACACACACTATTCCTCCTGCGGTGAAACCGTGTGTTTGTATAATGGCTGCGTAATGGATCCACAGTGACGCTGTCAGTGTCTTAGCATGGCGTCAACGTGCCTGTGACGCCGTGTGTTTTCTCTCTCTCTCTCTCTCTCTCGCCGCGTGTCTTTCCAGTGCCAGGCTTCCCGTACCCGACGGCAGCGGCGGCGGCGGCCGCCACCACGGCAGCCGCCGCCTTCCGCGGCGCCCACCTCAGGGGGCGGGGCCGGCCCGTGTACAGCGCCGTGCGGGCTGCCGTGCCGCAGCCCGCCCTGCCCGCCTACCCCGGGTAAGAGCACGCTCGCAGACACACACACAACCACAACAGTGTTTCCACTTGTGTTTTCCCACCTGTAACGGATGAGTAAATACACAGGTGTAGTGTTGCACAACAAGCGCAGCCAAAGTGACTCTCCTACCACTTGTTTTTATGTATATGGGTCTGATGTTGAGATTCGCTTCACAAGCCGGCACGGCATCAGTTAGTTCACACGCTGCGGTGCGACCCAGCGACAGGAACAGAGCGCTGCAGGCTAATTTGCATAAGCTCACAGATCACCACAGTCAATCGATTTGCATGCGCACACACCGACAACCACAGAGATTTGCTCGCAAGCCATTGATGTTTACTGCGATGTGTTGATGTCCCCTTGCCTGTGCATACTGTGCATGCCATTGTCGCTGCGTTGTGCTGATTGGCTAGCGGGCGTTCTGACTGATGTTAAAGCCAACGCTGACGTTGATTGGTTAATGCATATATTATGGCGATATTCAAATGAAGGCAAACTGTATTCAATTGGGTGCTGAAGGAACTACATTTTCCATTCGTGATGCACTGCCCAAATCCCCACCTCTTCACGTCTCGGGTCCTTTTCACAAAGGGAAAGAAAAATCAATTTCAGGTGACCTTTACTGCCATCATATCCCCATAGCTGGGGAACAATAGCTGTTTATGGCTGTAGTTCAGCCCCCTGCTAGTCAAAGGACTTAATCTATCAGAGCCAAGGGTCCATTGAGACATTCTTAATGGTCCCGGATGATACAGGATGCGGCAGTGGAGCATGAATGGATGTTGAAATTCCTCCGCATGCTGCATGGGTGTGAAATAACTCTCTCTCTCCCTCTCTCTCTCTCACTCTCTCTCTCTCTCTCCCCATCTCTCTTTTTCTCTCTCTGCTCTTCTTTTGTCCATCACTGCCATCCACTCTGGTTTGGGCCTTTGCACTGTTCCATCTGCACCCCCCACCACCATTACCTCCCTGCTCTCTCTCTCTCTCTCTCTCTCTCTCTCTCTCTCTCTCTCTCTCTCTCAGTGTTGTGTATCAGGATGGGTTTTATGGAGCTGCAGACCTATACGTGAGTAAACCCACCACCCACCATCCTTCTTTCTCTCTCTCTCTCCCCCCCCCTCCCCTCCCCACACCGGGTGATGGTGCATGTGCGTCTGGGCCATGCACGCCACAGAGCAGCCCTGCAGCACAGGTGCACGGGACCCCAGGACCGGGGATCTTGTTTGTGCCGTTTCCTCATAACGTCTCTCATTCGTGTCGTTTCCTCACAGCTAAAGTCAAAATAGCTTGTGCTGGATTCTGGAAAGAAACCCTACCTGTGTGTGTGTGTGTGTGTGTGTGGTGGGGGCCTGGAACGCCACTGCAACGGTTGCTCTGTGGGTGTGTGCAGCAACCGTGTGTGTGTGTGTGTGGGGGTATCCAGGTTGACGACGGCTGTTTCTGTTTTCTCTATAGATTAGTGTTTCAGGACTCTGTCATTAGCCCCAGATTGGCTCAGGTAGGGTCACCACCAAACCCGCTGTGTATTGTGACTTTAGTGCTATGAGCCATCCCCTGATCCGATCTGGTCTGGAACATGTTGTCTCTTTAGTCTGAAGAATGACAACTGATTAGAAGTTTGTTTTTCTACTAACTCACTGAAATCTGCACTTTTTCCCTTGTGGGGACTGGTTTGTTTGTTTGTTTACTAACCACTAAATTGAGTGTATGTTCTGCTTGGTGTGATGTTTTAAGAGAGATTGGCATCTTACATTTGCCTGGTAGTATATCATTCTGTCTGCAGTGCCTTTTTAAAAAGCAAAATCAAATGGTTCCCCATTTGATTATATGGTTAAACACATTTTCTAGTTTTTATTGTCTGGGGCTTGACAAATGCCTGAATTAAGCAATTAGGCAAGACACGGATCTTTGATCCATTAACTTTTTATTTGAGTCAATAATTCTCCACTTGCCCTTTTAGAATTAAAGCAAGACAAGCTCCACTGTGGGTTTCAACCGTATCACACAAGCATACATTTTCATACTTTTGGAGCCATTAAACTAGTCATATTTTCCAGTGAGAAATGGTTTGTTACCAGTCGCCCTGGCCACCAGCCTAAAATACAGCAAATGGGCTAAAATGGAGCACCGTGTTCATATAGTGCTACGCAGATAGGGTGTCTGTGCCTTGTTAGCTTGCTACGTGACGTCTGGTTTTAAGGGAAAGGTCGATATGGGCAGCGTTCCATTTTCCTTTCACATATACAGTCAATGTCAGAATACATTTGGGGACCTATGGGGAGATATTTTTCCATGGCTCTGACAGTGTAAAACGTTCACCAGTAACTATTGTATTTAGTTTGATAGCAATGTACAATGCACAGTGCTATGTTATTCAAGGATATCTAAGTGATATTCTGGTTTTAATTCATTTAATTAGACTCTAGTACTCATGTGGTCAGAGTCCAGCTGGAATACATTGACATAAATAACTAGCCTTAATTGATTAAATTAGCTAATAAATAATTCTGTTAACAAAACGTGACAATGTAAAAGGGAAATAGGAGCAATCAATATTAAACAATAGCTTTCTAGCTATTGTATAAAACCGGAGGCTTTTTTCCAAGCAGCGATATCCTCAGGTAACCGTAGGGTGTGTCCTGAACTTTTCGCTCTATGTCAGAGAACATGGTGCATTACATGGTGCTCCCACCCCCGGAGCAGTGCTGATCACGCATGTTGTTAGCTGCTGCATGTAGCAGGCATATCTCACTCTCCTGTCCTCCTCCTCCTCTCCACTGGTCTATCCCCCCCCCCCCCCCCAAGCCCCCTGGTGGTCTACCCCCGGTCCATTGTCCTCTAAGTCATCTCTGTGCTGCTGGGACACACCGTGGGGTTGTAGCTGTGTAACGCATGCTGTGGTGCGAGGGGGTGGCTGCAGTACTGCCTGTGTGTGTGTGTGTGTGGGGGGGTGTTCTGAGAGTGTACTTTTTATCACCCCCCCCCCCCCATCCTCCCTCTCATGTCTGTCTGTCTGTGTGTCTTCCACGCCCATATATGGGCATGTCCACCTGACAGGTGGAGCTAAACACGTGACGTACGTCTTATTTTGAGTTGCATGCACCTCATTTATAACCCCCACCCTTTCTAATTTGAGTAATAATGACCATGCCCATATTCATGGAAGATACCAGCACATTTCCCCCGTGCATATTGAACGCAGGTTAGTGTGGGGAATGTATTAACGAGGCCGCTACATATTTAATTCACATTTTTCAATAAGATTATTGTATATTTTAGTTTGAAGTACGTTTTGTGTAAAAACTAAACGCACATAGAGTCCTGTGTCGGTGTGCTGCCAATGTCAGTGTGCGCTCCCTCCCAGCCACCTCTTTAATTGTGGATATGTGTGTGCGCGTGCGTGTGTGTGTGTGTGTGTGCAGGGAGGATACCCTGCTGCCGCTGCAGCTGCAGCTGCTTACCGCTATGCCCAGCCTGCAGCTGTAACCGGGGCAACCGCCGCCGCAGCTGCCTACAGTGACAGGTGAAGTCACCGAGGGGCAGCTCCACGCGCAGTCACTCTATCTTTCTCTCGCTCTTTTTCTCTCCGTCTCTCTCTCTCTGTCTCTCCCCTCCCCTCCCCCCCCTCAGGCAGGCATGCCAAGGGCTTGTTACACTGAAGATACATGCTGTTTTCTCCTTATAATACTATTATACATGTCCTGTAGGCATGAATGTGGTGGCCGTGGAGGTAATTATCAGCCATAAGCTGAAATAACAGCTGCGTGTGGTAAATTGGTGCAGAGGGGGGATTGTGCTTCAATAAGTCCCTTGGTGAACATCCAGTGCTTACTTAGCAGTAGATCTGACCACGCCCTGTTTCCCTGTGGAGCTGTGAGGCCAGAGAGGTGCTTGTTCTGCGTCTTGTCCCAGGTCTAATGCCCCCTAGGGGTCTGTGGAGGGACTGCAGGGGGTCCTTGTCTACCAGGTATTTGCAACCACGCTGCGAGACGTTGTTTATTTTTTTGTCGTTCTTTGAGATCACAGATAAAAGGGGCAGCTCGGAGGGAAATGAACAGCGCTCGTATAGCGTGCGCTGCTTACAACACGATCTAAGACTGTCGCCCATGTGTCGGAGCTCCCGACTAGATATTTATCAGGTTAGATATGCGGACTTATCGGGCAGTGTGCCAATGAGGGCGTCGAGAAAGACGTGGACGAAGGCGAAACACGGGGGGAGGAATTACTGCCTTTGTAATCACAACTGAACTGTTGAAGGAGCACTTCAGCCATTCTAACCGCATCAGTGGTGTGACATTTTGTGAGTAAAAGAAACATGTTGAGAAACGTGCCGGCTCCACAGTAACGTGGAGTGAGAGAGGAGAACACCACTGCTACAGAGAGACCTATGTCCCGTCATAGCCTCGTGGGACTCCTTTCGCCGATGAGTCGTCGTCGTGTAAGATGTGCAGCACGACGTCGATCTGACGACTTTGAAAAGTCACGTAGTGTGAACTCCTCATAAACTGTTGAAGTATCAGCCGATAGGAGATTACCGGTAAAGGCTCCTGCTACGGCATGTTTGGTAGCTAGGGCCGGCTAGCTAGTCTGCAGCTAGCTATATGTTATTCTGCTAACAGTAGGTTATTCCTAGACAGCCTGACAGTGGGGAAGAGACAGTCTTACTTGTGTCCTTTATATTTGTAAATCTTTTGACTTCCCATTAAAGTAAGTCATTCACGAGAGCCCTTGCTAAATTCGAACTCAAAACAAAAACACCGCTCCCTTCAATGCCATAGGGTGCTCCTTCAGAGGATCCGCCCCACACGTTGGAAACTTATTGCGAGTGCTAAGATGCTGTTGTTGTGCCGTGTAATGTTTTCCACCGGCACACAGAACGGTAAGATGGCAGACTGTGCAGAGATATTTGGTGAATTTGACAGTATTAGTTAGTTTAGTATTAAGTTTTTATTTTTTTTTTTTATTTTTTATAAATGAATGTATTTAGTGAAATCCCACCAAGCTTCTAATGTGTGTCTTGTCTAATGTGTGTTGCCAGTTATGGGCGAGTGTACACTACAGACCCCTACCACGCTTTAGCCCCAGCCGCTGCTGCGTACGGAGTGGGAGCCATGGTGAGAACAAACACACACAGCTCTCCATCCACAACAGTGTTCTTCACACAGGACCCTGCAACAGGGTGTCTACAGGTCTCTGACAAAGTATTTGTTTTTAAAGTTACAGTCTGGGCTTAAATCGTAAATTTGGTTTTCAAATGTCTTTAATGGTTTGCTGCATCTTGGAAAGAGTTAGTGGTGGTGACTGTAAAAACCGTAATGTTAAAACAGTAAGGTTATAAGAAAACACCTTCAGTATTCAGGGTTCAGGGGGTTGTGTTTAGAGTTGAATGATAAAAACGTTTGTTTAGAGTTGAATGTTAGTTTCATTTGAGTTGCATGTATGAAGCTAACAATACAAAGATATGTAATGCATGGCATTCATGGCTCTTCCACCCACTTAATGTATTTTTTAGCATATGCAGTGGGATCTAAGAGGAATTCATGGAGCTCGTTGACTTTTAAAGTTGTTTAGTCCAAGAAGACAAGGGCCAATATAAAAGTCAGTTAGACTTAATTTACCCAGTGTTTCCATAACTTTGATGTAAACGTAAAGGCTTTCAAACATTTTCCTTACTGTCATTTTTTTCCATCTGTCTTTTTCAGGCTAGTTTATACCGGGCGGGATACAGCAGATTTGCACCCTACTAAAACATAAAGAAACACCCAAGGAATTCCACGTTGCTCCATATTCTTTCCGAGCCCTTTGTTTGGAAGGAGCTCCCCTCCATTTTTCTGCGGGCGGACGATGGTGACAACCCATATTTAGTTTCTTTTTTGTTTATGCTTTTTTTTTTTTTTTTTGTTAGTCATTGCCACATCATCAACTCAACTCAAACTGTACTGTTCAAAGTGACACGGATACAATGGAAACTGCCAGTGGAATTTCCCACAATAAAAAAAAAGTTGGCGGACACACAAATACAGGGTATACTTTAAAACGGTTCAATTTAGAAACACTACAGGCAATGGAGGGAGCGAGACTGCTGTTTACCTTGGCGAATGGCGATCCTACATATTGCAAGCCGTACTTTCTGCCAGGCTGCGTGCTATCACTGCCCCACCTCCCCCCAGCTAGCCCCTGTGTGCACGGTACCATAAAGACGTCCAGTCATTACACTATCCCCCGCCTTGCCTTGCACGCACCATCCATGGGCTGTCCACCCCACAGCATTATTAGCTCCTTGTATCCCCTGTGGCCAAGTGCACACACACACACTACATTTTGACGCAGCATCACTTCGTAATAATAGATATTTGGCCTGCTCAATGCGGAGGTGAAGGAGAAGAGGTTTCCTGCAATGTTGAAACGCGGAGCGCTCAACCTCTCTCACGGGCATCATCTCTCCACTTTAGAACTGACGGAAGCCACTGTTGCCCTGGTAACAGACAACCAACAACACAGATTTTAGTTTGCTGTTGTTTTCTTCCCTTTTCTGACATCATGATTGATAAATGATTGATAAATCAAAAAATGATGTTAAAGAAGTAAAAGTATACAAAGTGAAAATGACAAGGAGAAAAGAAACAAGCGACGTGCTTTTCTGCGTTACCTCAGTTTTTTTAATTTAATCTTTTCACTTTCTGAAAAATAATATTCTTTGAAATGTCATCAGGATACAATATGGACACCATAACACTATTATTACCAGTGATAACCCTTTTTTTCTTTTAAATTTCCCTCCCTATTGTCAGCGTATAAGTATTACACCTTTCTATGAAAGAAAAGGTGTTTTCCGTTAAGTCTATGCATTTCTAATATGAAATGTTTCTCCCTTTTGAGGATTTTTTAACGCCTTACTGCAATTACTGAAGATATGTTTTTCTCCTCCATTAGACTGACAGCCATTCCAAACATAGCAGCACTGCTGTGTTTGTTAATAGGTCAAGATGTATTTGGAACCATACGATTCTATTGGACTAGATGAACTGTAAACCAGATTTGAACCGGTTACCCCCAGATGGAAAGCTAATCGTCATCTGCCAGCGAGCTAGCCCCCCTGGCTTTCGTGGTTACAAGCCTCAAGCAGCATTTCTGTGTTCGAACCTAACAGAGCACAGTAGATGTCGTTGAACACACTAGATTAGAATACCGTACTATGAAGCTCAACAAAACTGGGATGTCTCTTTTAAATCACTAATGTCAAGTACAGATCATTTGATTTTTATTGCAGAGGATGCGTTTTATGTTGTAATGATTTCCTGACGTGATTAAAAAACCAGTTGAATGATCTGCTGGTCCACATTGATCTGCAATATTAACCAAGCTCCATCCTGGTTTTGTTTGGAATGTTCTAGGCAGTGGAGGTTGCGACATGGTCCATGCTGCTCTGTTTATAGATATTGAAGAATACCTTGTACAGACCAAGCGTCCGATGTACAATTATACCATATACTCATTATTGTATTATTATGAATATTCATTTGTTTTCCTTTTTGGTTCCAAAGATTTTCTGGGGAAAAGAAAGCACATTGTTTTGTTGAAAACGTATAAGATATTTTGATAGGTTTGCTTTTACTTGAGCTCATTTGTTTTTGTATTGTTATTTGTGGGTTAAAGCTGTTTTAGTCCACTTTGCTTTAGCAAGTTGTTTGAAGAAACAGGCTAGAAAAATGTCAGTAGAGTAGGACCTGAAGAGGGCCAGGGCTGGAAGAAGAAAGAAATTACGCGACAAAAAAACAAACCAGTAGCATATATAGAGTTTCATAGCATATTGGAATCCTGAACTGCAAATGAAACCATTGTGTAGGTCCACTAAACAGATATATAGGCCCGCTCACACTTAAATCAATGCTGACCATTTTCTGCAGACGAGGAAAATCTGCTAACAGCAGCTGCCTGCATGGTCGTGAGGCGTCAAGAGGGATGGTAGAGCGTTGGAGGGACATGGAGGGGATATTTGTGCACGGTCACATTTTCCCCTCAGGGCCGAATCAGAGCTCCAATAGAAGTGGACGGCAAATTGGGAAACCTTTCCACACAATGTCGAAATTGCCTTCCAGTCCAGCGGAGGCTACATTAAACAATAGAGCGGTGTGTGGGCAGTTAGCACAGGGATACCGAGGCGGTGTTGGTGAAGGTGGGAAACGGAGCCATTTATCACGAGCTGACAGGGCTACAACCTCCACTCTAGCGGTCAGAACGCCAGGCGTCACACGCACCGCACGCCAGAGTGGGGGAATCCATAACAAAGGGTCACGCTACAGTTTATAGTAGATGTTCAAATGAGTATTTATGATCAGATCATGATGTTTATTTGTGCAATTTTGTTTTTTTCCTTCCGAGTATTATCAGATGTTTCAGAATGCATGTTTGTGTGAGGAAGGCAGTGTGCTGGAGGGACCTTTCGTTGTGATTTATTTTAGTTGAGCTTTTTGCATGAATTCAAATCCTAGTGCTGGACGAGGGCAGGATGCTAGGGTGTTGTGTCGGGAGGAGGGAAATCACCAAGTTGGCATTGGGGGCGATGAGATGTGGCAGTGCTGACAGCAGAGCGCCGTAATGGTCCAGCGGAGAGGACGTTTGGCCCAGAGTGGCATTACGTAAAGCCACAGACCCGCTCACATTGCTCGTGCACTCTGGCTTCCCTCTGCTCACGGTGATGGCCACCAGTCATCACGTCACGCACCAGACTTTAATTTGGAATGTCACGCCTCCTGTTTTCTTTTCATGGTTAAAACAAAAGAAAACGGCTTCTCTATTGGAAGAGGCAGATTGTGTTTCAAAGACGAGAGGCCGGTGTTAAGATCAGTGGAGCTCTGCACCATGGCAAGCGCAAGCCCAATCTGGCAGCTGTAGTCTGGTTCAAGGCTGTGAATGGGTATTATGGGGGGGATTGTCAACAGAGATGCTGATTTCGTCTTAAGTTTAGTGA
The DNA here is from genome assembly GCA_026546735.1 of Forbesichthys agassizii. Taxonomy (NCBI): domain Eukaryota; kingdom Metazoa; phylum Chordata; class Actinopteri; order Percopsiformes; family Amblyopsidae; genus Forbesichthys; species Forbesichthys agassizii. The sequence continues at coordinate 33,558 of JAODLL010018233.1, read as the reverse complement.
CAAATCCGTGCGTTGCAACTGATTTAGGTTGCCGTCTATGAGGTAATGTTGACACCCATGATGGTTTTCACTTGAATGAAGCTGCTGATGATGGAACTGAAATGGCATATAGACGGTATGCACAGGCGAAAGCAGCCCATGTTGAATCACAGCCACTGAATCTGGACCTGTACTCACTGCACTGTGCTCAAGTCAACCCAGTGGGAGATTTTGTACACGGATTTGATAATGAATGGGTTTCAATTGCATGTAGATTTTTATTTTTTCACAAGCTCATTGCTATATATAAAAAAAAGCTCATTTATCAGTGTTTTTATTTTACGTGATGTGTATTTTTCTCACTTTTTGCTATTCTTGTGTCTGCCTTCTGTTTTGTTTTTTTCCTGTCTGTTATTTGAATGTACATAATAAACGGTTTGGTTTTTATACTGTCGAGTGGCTGTTTTTTTTACCTCCTTACTTTCTTGGTGTTCATATCTGTGCAGTGCAATATTTAGTAGCAGAAAGATAATTGTGTCTGTAACCTGTAAAAATGTGTTTGTGCTTTTTCAGTCGTTCAGCTATTTGATTTTCATTCTAAAATATATAAATATAATTTTGTTAGGAACTGCCCACATGCTTCTGAAATAATTTAGGAAGCATGATATTATTTATATATTTCAGAGGCATTGGTTAAGCCTGTTTCACTAACCATACCGCTTGTTTTAGGATATAGGCTAGGCTATGCCTTTCTTCCACCACCTTCTAGATGATACCTTAGGCCAGGGGAAACCTAGAACAATCTAATTGCATCTGGAATTAATGGTCGTAAATGGGTTGAAAATGGCAGAAACCTCGTATTCTAACTAACTGCTCTAATGCACAAGAGGCCAATTGACAATTTCATGGCATGCTATCTCAGAGTAATTGACGTTGGACTAATATGGTAGATCGACGGCCGCCTGATAAGTGGCTAAGTGTGAATACTGTATCCAGTGAAGAGAAGAATTGACCTTAGTGGCTGACTTGAGTCATTCAACGTTACGGGAAATAATCAGCCACAGAAATGCAGCATCACAAAATCACCCATTTCGAGAGCATGTAGTAAGTACATAATCAATCATTTCGAGAGCAAGTAAGTACGAAATCAATCATTTCGATAGCATGTAGTAAGTGTGTTTGCGTAGTTGGTTGTGTAGCCGCCTAAGACAAATGTTAAAGGATTTACACTACAGGTTCAACATCTGATTGTAGGAATTTGTTAATATATTTTGTAAACGTATGTAGGCCTATACCTACACACAATCAACGTCTGAAAACTCAACATTGCCACCCAGCGACTTTAGTCGTGTACTACCCCACAGCTGCCGCAGTTACTTGACCACTATGTTTGCATTCGCACGTAGCAATGTTTTGAAGAAGCAAAGATTTGTGGTTAAGTCAAATGAAGCACCTTGACAAAAGGGTTGCAATAATAACCAAAAATAACATTGTCTCAGTACATTTAATTAAGTATTAACAATTCTCCCATAACGTTATAAACTATTATAGTACACAAAGGAATAGGCCTATGGATCTCCAAGTATTCCCATTTATGCTTGTGGTGTCCATTACTGGCAAATTATTACCAGCAAACTTTTCATACTATTATCCTATCGGTGATTACATGAGTCCCCACTGTCCCCTCTATTTTTGACCTCTTCTTTCTACTCCCATAACCTCTCCCATTCCCGCGTGCCTCATCTCCTCCCATTATTCCCAATCTCCTTCAATCACACATGATTCCACTTTGCCCTGCAGTTTGGCACCTTCAGACTGACACTTTACACCTCGCACGCACGCAAACGCGCACGCACGCACACACACTCTAACAGACTCAATACACTCATCCTAGATTCACATCCACTGAGCAGTCCCTCGATGACGTCACACTTGTCCTACTGTGGATGTGATGCAATAAGTCATAATTTTGTATAACTCTTGGCTGTGGCTTCCCTCTATATGTGATATTCCCTTGTATTCCTTTGATGAGCCAAACTATGAACCTATGGGGCTTTATTGTAAATAGTCTATGGCTGGTAGACCAGTATACTGGAGTTGAACTGCAATAGGCCTACAGTGGAACTAGAAATGTGAGATTTAGTAAGGAAGATATACAGTAATGGGTTTGACTAAAAGTTTTTAAGAACAATTTGTGTACAGCATGGATAATCCTCTACTCTACAAATGATTTTAGACGGGAAAATAATACATTTGAGAAATATTGTCCAAAACATTATAGCCTACATAAAAATATATATTATATCCATGGTAGTTGAGATGGTTCAGCATCATTCACTTTCTTTGTGTGTGTGTACAGTATGTGTGTGTGAGTGAGTGAGTGAATCAGCGTGATTGTGATCGATAAGCCATCAGTGCTTGTAGTATTCATCGTAAGGTTTTCCGATGGTTGTCTGGGGGCGGGGGATGGTGTAATCTTTGTCGGGGTCTATTTCCTGAAACACACGCGCGCACACAGATGAATACAATGCCACATGTATTATCAATGCATTTTCTATCAGTGATAAACTGTGCTTCCATTAACCTTTCAATATGACTTAGCTATAATTGCCTGCTGTATTAAAAAGGTCACAGTCCTTAATTACTGAGTTGTGAAGTTAGATTGTTAATCCTAATGGCCTATTACTCACTGTCATGGAGAATCCAGATTCGTATGGCGATCGCAGTGCTGGATCTATTCTTCTGCCTATAGGGAGACACAATGATGCAGCTAGCTAATTATTTGTTCATTAAACACTGTTTATCTTATGGGTCCATGCTGAGCCACGCTGACAATGGAATTCAATCCATAATGTTTAAGAGTACCTCCTTATTCATCTATACGTTTGTGGAGTTGTCATTCGTAGCAAAGAAAAATGATTGTGGCTATATCACAAACCTCGGCTATTTGCTCTCTGCTGTCGACTGAGGCAAAAGGAGTTTGCTGCCTGTAGAGACCCTGGTTCAACACTGTGGCTAATGAGAACAAGTTGTCATGACCTGGGCTAAATAGCTCTGTATCTACAGCCCAGCATGACCGTTGTTAAAGACGTTTACAGCAACAGGGCCGTGAGCTTCAAACATCATACTGTATATATAAACACATCAAAAAGGTCTTCACGTCATCTCACCACCCCATCAAAAAGCCGCCCCCTCTCCCCCCAACCCCCCCTGTGGGAGCAGAAAGAGGCTTATAAGTCTTCAAGTGCTGACGTTCTCACCTCTCTTGTCCTCCCCGTCCGTCTCATAGCTCCTGTTCTCCCTCCCCTCCTTTAGGCCGGGGACGTCAGCGCTCGGACGGGTCCACCCGGCGAAGCTCAGCGGGGTGTCCTGTGACCCAGACTCCCCCCGGCAGAGGGAGACCACCTGGGCCAGCCCGTGTCCCGCCAGGAGGACCCACCCGTTGGCCACCAGCGCCACGGCGACCACCGGGTCGTCCCAGGCCGGCCGGCGGCCCAGCATCTGGTTTCCTCTGGTCAGCATGGCGATCCACACCACCCAGATGCAGGCCGAGAGGATCAGCGTGAGGCAGAGGAGCGTGGCCCTGGCCTGGTAGTGCGTGTGCGGGGCCTGGGTGTAGTCGTAGCTGTAGGTGCGGCACGTGTGGCCCAGGTAACACAGGGAGAGGAGCAGGGCGGCCGCCAGCAAGCACAGCACGTAGATCAGCAACATGGCGAACTCCGCCTGGCTGTACGCGCACGGCAGCTTGTCGCGTACCAGTACCAGCAGCAGCCACTGGGTGGCGATGATCACCTGCACGGCCGTCAGCCCCGCCGCCAGCGCCGGCTCCCCCCAGCCCTGCGCCGCGCCGAAGCCCAGCAGGGCCGCGCAGCGCGCCAGCAGGCAGGAGAAGGCCAGGGCGAAGAACACCCCGAACAGGAAGAGGCGCGTGGGGCACGTCTGGGGGGTCAGGCGGACGACGAAGGCGAAGGTGAGGGCGAAGATGCCCGCCGTGGCCAGCAGGAACAGCAGCATGGAGGCCGCTTCGCCCCCGCCCTCGCAGCCTTGCTGTTGCCGCGATGACGCGCAGATCCACAGCGACCAGAGGAGGAGGCCCAGCAGCAGGACGGCAGTGACGACGAAGCCCAGGGTGGCCAGACTCTCCACCACGATGCCCCACGCCGCCTGGCGGTCACACAGGTACGTGTAGGCCGGCCCCAGCCACGCCCCGCACCCTAGCACGGCATTCTGGGAAGTGTAGTTGACATTCTGGAAAATGGTGGTGTTGATGGGAATTGTATTGATCGCTTGGCTGAGACTAGGGAGGGGCCCGTATAGGAGGAAGAGGAGGTGAAGGAGCAGGACCAAAGAGGATTTGTGTGTCTGTGCTAAAACGGCCATCTTGGTTTTTGTAATCCCCACGGGGATCAAAATGCCGCCTTTCAAGTGTCCCTGAATATGAATCCTTTGATGCGGAGGGCCTTTGTCTCCTGAAAGACATGACACACGCAGTTCATTATCAACGTGTGTCATCGAGGACTTCAAATGGAGCATTATGCTGACCTTCTTTCAACATTTCAACATGCCTCCGTGACTGGACGCACACAAGCCCAACAACAGGAATGGAAAACAGGACCACAAAGGGAGGGAGAGCATAACGTGAGAGAACGCGATGTCTCATGACAACAGCAGTGACCGTCACAGCAAGTGCATGAGCATGCCAGGACAGGGGAACGGACAGGGAGGACAATGGAGGAACCACACACAGGGCACAGAGGTGGAGTTGGCACACAGGCAGCACAACAAACGTGAAAGACAAGGCTTCTAATCTGCTCTATCGACGCCACAAGCCATGAGAGAGAGAGAGAGAGGGAGAAAATAGATATGCAGTGACCCAATATGAGAATTGAACACTTTGTGTATATATACAGTATATATATCCAGTGTATATATGGGAGAGAGAAATAGATAGAGAGGGAGAGGGGGTGGGGGGAAGAGAGAGATGGAAAGAGAGATATAGCTGATTATTTCCGCCAGGTCTTTATTCAAATTCAAAGTTGACATTTAAACAGGCTTATCATTAGATAAACATACGGATCCGTTTGAGTAGTAGGTAGAGAATATAGTCTACAGTATGGGTTACACAAACTGGCTATTGTATACTGTAAACTGAGTGTACAGTATACAATAACATTACATCTATATTATAGGTCCTCCTTGTAAAATTCAAGTTCCTCCATGTTGTAATTGGAATTTGTCTGTTTTGGTAAGGCTGGACTAATATTTGACTATAAGTAGATAGTTGGTCGAAGGACATTTGTGACAGATAAATGTCTGACGTAAAGTGCTGATGATTAATGCATGTAGCACAAATAACAAAATAGAACGAGTGACATTATTTTACAGCCCTGCCAGTCAGTACGTTTAAAAACACCCAACGAAACAGTATTGACAGCAACAAAGTATCATCAGTAAACACAAAGGGAGGCTTTCAAAAATACAACCACTCTGGATATTCTGTGTCTTACAGGACTAATTCATTAATATCAGTCCTTTCCCAAACGTGTTGACCCCTGACCCTAGTAAAGAATGTCTCATAGATAACACATCTCTTAATAATATACAAACATCTTAAATAATCTATACATTTTTTAAAGTTTAAAGTTTAACATCCTCCCCAAGCACAGTTTGAGAGCCACAGCTTAGCGCTATAGCGGGCCCTCTCTAAGTTCTTCTGAGGTGACCTACCCTTTCTCCTGGGGGGGTGTAAGTCAAGACTCCTGCTGTGGATTCACCGGACGTCGCTTTAGCAGCCCGTCATGCACCGAGTGCGGCCTCGTGCACGGTATTCCCGGGATGCGCTCATGTCTCTGACGGGCACGAGATGAGGAAGAGGGGGGGAGAGGTTCAGCCTACAAGTTGGGAAGTGACCGAAGAGGAGTGTTTTCAACAGGTTGAGCAAGAAGACTGCACCCCACCCACCTGCAGTGATATCCTCTCTCTTCCCCTCTTCTATTACTATCTCTCTCTCTCTCTCTCTCTCTCTCTCTCTCTCTCTCTCTCTCTCTCTCTCTCTCTCTCAATCCAACTGTCATATGAGGTGGCGCTCACACACACCTGGAGGCAAGAAAGAGAGACATAGAGAGAGAGAGACAGAGAGAGAGAGAGCACATTCCATTCCTTCATACCTTGGGCTATATTTGACCCTATTTCCCAAAATCATGTTCACCAGGCAGAGAAGCTTTTCTCAGCGTCATAATTTAAAATTTCAAGCAAGACGTCAAACCCACTGTAGATGTGGAGCCTGTGGGTCTAATCCTCCAACTGTGCCCTTGGCTGCTACCAGTGCCCAGCAAAGAATAGAAGTCTGTTGACCACGACCCAACTGACTCAGTCGGAGGTTGTCAAGGCAATAACAAACCATTCGTCATGACAACAGTTACTGGTAATCACTGGTGAGCTTGATATTGATGTGGCAAGGTTAGCCTCAGGGCAGGTTGCATCATGGACTGAGAATTCATTCATAGTCCCTTGTACAAGCCTAGACGCAGCACTGCAGTACAGGCATGTACAGGAATGCATGAGCGTTTTAGGGCGTGGAGTGAGAGATGAACGGTCTGCTCATGTGAAATACAGTTTAACCTAACTTATTCTAAACACAATATGCTTGGTAACACCAGGTGGAACGTGTAATGTACTGTAGTATATGTTTGTGATGTGTATCTCATTCTTGTGTGTTTTATAGGCACTTGACTGGAAGCATGAGATGAAGAGCACTGAGAGATTTCAGGTAGTGCGTAGAGCCATACTGTGTTCCCACAGTGTCTTCTAGTAAGTCTGAGATGGCAGGAAACAGACAAACAGTTTTACTGTCTCATCAGCCACTGTTGGGTGTTCATAGTTATACCCAGAGCCATGGAATGAACAGAGTTACGCCATCTCTGTTTACTCCAATGGACCGTTTTTTCACAGCAATGGCAGATCATGGAGCCTCAAAATAGTTCCTGGAAGTTAGCCTAAATACTAAAAGTGCCCAATACATTATATTTTAAATGTAAATCGATGCATTTGTTGACTACTATATACCAAAAAATGTTAAAGTTATATATCTGTATATATATATATATTTAAATTGCCCACCAAGCACTTCCGGGAACTATTGACGCCATATGTTTAGCCTCTCCATGAACCATGTGACCGTTGACAATTTCAAACTTCAGTTGGCGTAACTATTTCCATGGCTCTGGTTATGCCCAATGGCTGATAATTGACCTTTCACAAAAAACATTATACGACAGAGGAACCAGTATCAATGAAGCTGGGCTTGGTGTTGTTTTCTTAATTGTATTTTATTTAAATGACAATTAAAGTATATATACGTGTATATGTTTCTTTTACTTCAGCATTTTGAGGTAGTAAGGTGTATAACAATATTATGATATTACTGAAATGAAACATTTGTAATTTCTGTGTCTATGGGCAATGAGTTGCATGAATATAAATGGTTTAATTGTAAAGTTCAAATGTTGTATGGTATTGTTGTTTAAGTGGTTGAATACATTTTCTTAACTGGATATGTTGATTCAGGACAGACATGTCAGAACAAGTTATAGACAGGTAGGCTATGTCATATTTCATAATAGTTCGTTACTTACAACAAGGTTTACAATATATTTTCATGCATTGCAATAACCTCTTATAACCTCTTAACGTGACATCATGTTAGTGCAGCAATATGTGAGATTGCCCAATATATATTGCATTTTTGAAGTGTTGTGCTTTCTTTGGGTTTTGTTGTGACGTGAGGTGGTTTCGTGTGGTTTTGGAGGCGTGGGCATGGTTAACTTAGCTCTGTTTGTATGGGGTGTGGTTCACAGGCTCAGGGACTGGAAACAGGAGTGGGACAATTATCTATTTACCTGTTCCCACAGACAAGGAACACAGGAGCAGACCAATGCAGAGCCCTGGATCGTTACCGTAGCAGCTTGCCTAAACAAACTGCACTGGGATCATCATCATCGATGGAACTGCATTGCACCTCCGGACTGTCCAAAGAAGCCAAAGAGTGTGAGTGCGCGCGCGTGCGTGTACGTGTGCGTGCAAGCAACTTTTGTTTTACTGTATATAGCACTTTAAAAACACAAAAAGTAGCCACAAAGTTCTGTACAGAAAAATTAATTTCAATGCAATAAATCTACAGCACATATAAGACACTAATTACAAATAAAACAATATACCATAAAATCAACAATGTCAATGCCCGTTGTCGAAAGTGTGTGCGAGTTAGAGTGCGTGCGTTTCCGTTTCTGTGTGTATGGTTGTTGTCTGGTTCTTCTTTTCTTAAAAAATTAAATGTTTCGATGATCCAACACAAAGGATTGTATGAAAATGGAAAATATACCACTTTTATTGCAGCTATCAAGAAATACCAGTTCACAGTACATTTTCGGTCATATTGTGTTCTGTGTTTTCTTTTTCTTGAATGGGTGCCATGCGTTGGGGTTTGTGGCCAGGAGAAAGAGAGAGAGTGTCCCTCCAACAGAATGATCTAGAAATGCATTGTGGCATCAGTCTCACGCCCTTTGTAGTCCCTTGGTGTTCTTGGAGGATGACAATAACTTAACAAGAAATTGTGAATGCAAGGGTTGTACAAGAACAACAAATGTTTTCACGCTGAAATACACATATTTACATTTCCACAGACTGACAGAGGCAAGTACAAGCTAGTAACAGCTTCGCTCGCATCCAGTTGCCATGGGAGAAGAGGAGAGGAGGTTGCGGAGGTCAGGTCAGTTAAGTGAACTATCGTGTGGTGGGCTAAAGCTAGAAGAGAATAAATTGGGAGTCCATTATATTCTCGTCATCTCATTTCAATTGTATATTCTATACTGCAGACAGTATTATATGATAATGATAATAATAATAGTAATAATAATAATAATAATAATAATAACAATAATATAAAAGCCTTCCATCCACTGGTGGTAGAGTGACGAGTTAGTGGGTTGAATTAGTGGGTTGACGCCTTATCACAGCATGCCAGGCGTGTGTGTGTGTGTGTGTGTGTGTGTGTGTGTGTGTGTGTGTGTGTGGTGGGGTTGGATTAGAGAGAGGAGGGGTTCAGGCAGGGGGGCTTAAATTATGCCGTATTTGGCCAGGTCGCTGAGCTCCATGTCCCCGAACGCTTCCCACGGGCACACCACTGTGATGTCTGTGCCTAGGCCTTCCATACCGGGAATGTCGTCACCAAAACTGGGAAGAGGAAGGAAGGGGGATGAGTGTGTTGTATATACTGTAGTGTAAGTTGACTACAGACGCGATACAGATGCGATAGATGTCAACTATTGAATATACTGTAGTTGCTATCTGAACTATTGACTATAGATGCTAAACGAACTACTGAATATAGATTATATATTAACTACTGAATATAGATACTATGTGAACTATTGAATATACTGTATTAACTCAGTATTGAATATATATATATATATATATATATATATATATATATATATACTGTATATATATTTATATATATAAAATATGAACACAACTTTGAATATACTGTAGATATCATATTAATACAGTATTGAATACAGATACAATATAATCTCAGTATTAAATATAGATTCAATATGAACTCAACACTGAATATACAGTAGATGCAATATTAACAGCACAGTCTGAAGAAAGGAAGGAGATATCTCACCCTTTCTGTCCAGGTTTGGGGGCCTTGCTCTTAAATGTACGGGTCTGCCTCTGCTTGAATTTGGGCGGTCCCTTCTTAGGTGTGGTGGGGCCAGCAGGGGGCGCTGCAGAGAGTGCGCTTCCCGCTGGAGGAGCGGCGTTCATTGCTGCCGGTGAGTTCTACACAGACAGGCGGGTGAAGGGGGGAGGAGAGAAGGGAGAGATATAAAGGAGAGAAGAGAAAGATACGTTTGTTGAAGAATAGGGAAATGGTTTGTCTTAGCGCTCTCTCTCTCTCTCTCTCTCTCTCTCTCTCTCTCTCTCTTTCTCTCTCTAGTTGATGATCCTCTCCTTGATACTAATCAGGGACGATGTTGCAGATTTAACTGGAACAGCCAGATTAGCTGTAATCCCGGTCAGCATCCTCACAAGATCGGTTGTTCCTGTTAAACACTGGGCATGTCCTGTACATCCTGGAATCAACTTTTGCTTTTCATTTGGATTACAGTGTTTGGATGTTTTCATTGTTAATTTCCACAACTGCCCAGCGTTACTTCAGATATCAAGCTTTTACATATATAAAATATATATATATATATATTTTGATATATATATATTATGAATGAATGACGATGTATTATCCTATCTGCAATAAAGTCGTTGAAAGATGTCCTCCAGGGAGTTTACACATGTCTGTGTGTTTAGGATCTGTAGGTCCACATGTTCCTGGTGTTCGTAAGATGCTGTAATGGGATTGGCCAGTACATCACAGCAGATGTCATCACATGGTATCCCTCCTGTCCATCTCCCTGAGAAGAATCCTTCTTAAACTCTGACCCCTCCCCCATCAAATCCCATGTTCCCTGACACCTGATGCTGGTAATCCTGTTATGGTAAATCAGATGCAGGTAGAAAACGCAGCTCAAGCATCTCTTCGGCAGTAACAAACACGAGGCTGGGCCTGAATTAGCAGGCAAAGTCAACCCCCCTTCCCCTCCGGCCTTGTGTTTATAGATCTCTCTAAGATGCTGTCTGAAGAGGATGGACTGCAAGCTGGTATCCATCTGTTGACTTTTACCCTACAAGTACATCTTTCCCCATTCCATTCGTTCATGCCCACCCCTTTTCCTTTCTAGATGTTTCTAGGCTTTACTCTTGGAGATCCACTTCGTCAGCATTACTTATTCTAGTAATAGTTCTTAGCACATTTGTTCTTCTGCGCTACTGAACTGAAGCTTTAGCATAAAGTCTACATGCACGGTCGTCTTACACCTTTCATTTTCCAGCTGTTATAACAGGAATGACTGTATACAATTGAATGTAATCCCACATTTGACCAGCAATCAAAACAAACATGTCTTAAATATGAACATTTTCAATCAGGCACTTTTATATGAGTCTCTCTCATTTATTACTACACAAATATATCGGCAATTTAATAGAAAGCTGCAGTGTATAGCACTAGCAATTCCTCTAACAGCAGTAAAAGATAAATTAAAAGATAAAGGAACATATTTTTAAATATGAATTTACCTAGATAACCTGGGGTACAATAAGGGTACAGTAAGGGTACAGTAAGGGTTGTAGAAAATTGTGCTTAAAATGTAGATATTCTATTTAGATAAATATTACATATTATAAAGGCTGTGTGTGTGTTATTGCTTAAAAGTGAACAGTCTGAAAGACAAGGTTGGAGGAGTGGAAAAATACAGAGTGAGAACAACAGGTCTGTGAGGGACCTTGTCCGGCGGAGATAAGACGCTTCAGGGCGGGCGGGGGTAGCGCAGTAAGTAGAAGACAGGATGATGTCAGGATGAAAGATTGGAGGCTATGTTATGGAGTATGCTATTGTATGTGCGCAAGTTATGTGTGCCCTACTAAAGTCGTCTGTGTGTCTAGAGAGTTGACATACCATTACAGAACGATGCCATACCATCCAAGGGGTAGACTGGCCCACACCGGTGCGCCAGACACCACATCAGCAGAAGGCAATGTGAAGGATTCACCCACACCACGCCTATGTACTATATAAGCCTCTAGGTCCAAGACAGTCAGTGTGTCATTCTTTGTGAACTGCTGATATTGCATGTTATCGGTAGAAATAGAATGGACCCAGAGACTCTGCCTTGTATTTTTGATCTACTATTATTATATTAAAGCTGCTTTGTTATAACTTGGACACAGTGTTCCCTCCTACTTAAACTCCATAAAAGAACACGCAGGAACTGGTGTTAGGAAAACCACCCAGATTCCAACAATTGGCGACCCCCGACGTGATGGAGAGGAGGCAGTAGACGCACGGGATACATTTTTTGGACATCCAATGGAAGGAGGTGGAGGGGTGACAGTATATAGTGCGCACTTCAAACAAAAAGGTAAGCAGACACCTGTTAAATCAAAGACCTGTGATTGGAGACACTGAATTTATGCACTGTCAAACCACCACATCCTCCTAGATTCAATTACTTGAGTACCGTAGTAAGGGTACAGTAAGGGTACAATAAGGGTACGTTAAGGGTACAGTAAGGGTATAATAAGGGTACAATAAGGGTACGTTAAGGGTACAGTAAGGGTATAATAAGGGTACAATAAGGGTACGTTAAGGGTACAGTAAAGGTATAATAAGGGTACAGTAAGGGTACAATAAGGGTACAGTAAGGGTATAATAAGGGTACAGTAGGGCTACAATAAGGGTACGTTAAGGGTACAATAAAGATATAATAAGGGTACAGTAGGGGTATGGTAAATGCTTGTAATAGTGAGTGAAGTTTGTGCTCACCTGTTTTCACAGAAATGTAAAGAGTTGTGTGTCTATTTCCCGCAGCGTGTGACCTCTGACTAAGCTGCTGATGACCATGTCCTTGTGCTTTTATACGGTCACATCTCATGGCTGCAGACGTTCCTTAACGTCACATGGCCAAGCTCCTCCCTCTAATGATGTCAGCTTGTTCTATGGCTACATCCCTACCTGTCACGGTGAGGTAAGTGTGCGTTTGTGTACAGTACGTGTGTGTGTGTGTGTGTGTGTGTGTGTGTGTGTGTATGTGCACAGTGTGTGTGTGCTTGTATGGTGTGTTCATGTGAATGCGTGTGTGTGTGTGTGTGTGTGTCTGTCCATGTGTATGTGTGTATGTGCACAGTGTGTGTGTGCTTGTATGGTGTGTTCATGTGAATGCGTGTGTGTGTGTGTGTGTCCACATGAATGTGTGTGTTGGCTTCAGAATGCTCTAGGACAGCCTAGTGGCTAAATGGCTTATCCCTTGTCTGTGTTTATATTGATGAGATGACCTCCGTCATCGTGTTTCAGCTGTGAGAGGAGCTGTTGTTTACTGGTCTCAAACAAGCCGACTATTTAATATTCTTATTTAATCTTTGTTTTATCATATGATTATTTAAAAAACCAGATGGTGTAAAATGAGATTATCTGTTGCACCAACCTCCTAAATCTTATTAAGAGCAGAATAATGGATCTTTAGAAGAAAGAAATAAAATAAAGTTTGGTTCAGTGGCCTTCCACTAGATAACTGGAATTATGTTTACTTTAGAAAATGCATTTTTTGGGCCCTGGCATTATAAAAAATACAAATATATGAAAGTAAAGTCTGACTTTTCATTCAAAGATAATCTCAGACATCAACCTATTACAGTTTCAATCCTAAATGTCACCATAGTATAAAGAACCACCATGCATTTATTGTGTATTGCAATTAAATGAATGTAACTAAATTGGGGCAGTGCGCTCACTATGACCATCTAGCAGTACTGTATCTATGGCTGATGAAGGATATGGCCCTTTACGAATATTAACTGTACTGTGTATTTGCTACCCTGGCATATGTATTTTAGCCTCGCAAGACCATCCTGATTTCGTGAGCTTCAGTATAATTTTGCCGTGAGAATCAGTCTGGAAAGCCTAGGAATCATTTTGCATGTGTCCGAGTAGCAAGTGAACTTTCCAATCAGCGTCGTGTTTTTAGCTATGCGGGCGTGGTTTAGGTGTGCCGACAGCGAAAATGACCAGATGGTTCAGCCAATCAACTACCAAGTATTTTGCTGCTGTGAAATAAAATCATAAAAATCCATCTGTAATTAATTAAATGCAAATTAAGAAACATCTACCAGAAATATTGCCTTTAGTTGATCAATGGATTTACATGGTTAGAGAATCAATACAGGATTTGTGGACGAATATAAAAAGTAAAAAATCGCTGCAGAAGCCCAAAATGAAACGTTTAAGACTGGTGGAGGACCTGCCAATCAAGATACTGATCAGTTGGATGAGTTACTGGCAGGAATAAAGCAGAACCAGCAACCTTTGGAGAACATACCAGATGATCACCTAAAACGTTCAGATGAAGGATCACACACACCTACACTGGGTGTACTTAACCCTTTCTTTCTCTCCTTTTAAACTATTTATGTTTATTTCAACTGACATAAAAACATTTATATGTTTATATAGGAACTGTTTCAAGGAGAAGTCAACGGGACTGCAGAGTTGCAAGGCAGTTTACCCTCCACATCTGTGGCAATGTCGGCCAGTTCTGTCCAGTACTGTTCACCAGTACAAGTCACAACTCAAGAAGAGCTGGCTATTGGATGTCATTAATACATGTACCTTAAGCATAAAATGAAAATGAAGATACTCCAAGTAGAACTGGAAATGACGATAAGAAGGGTAGACACACACACACACATATATATATATATATATATATATATATATGAAATAAAATGTTTTTATTTAACCATGTTGATTGGGGTGTTACTTGGGTGTTACAGGCAAAATATAAACTTTTAATTTTAGAGTACATTAATTTGCTCTGCACATGTGAAAAAAATAACTGATCCCATTAGACATATTTAAAAGGTAAATATTATTTTAAAAACGTCTGAAAGTAACACATTGCAAAAGCAACACTGTAAGCAAGTAATTTTCTGTGGTTTATAAATGGTGGTATACATCTTGACTGTCATTCTTTTGTATTGGGGATCTGGGCATGCTGTTTCAGGTACTAAAAGTATAAATAGCTGTTACATTGATAGTGCAGCATCTCCTTGTTTGAATCGAATTGTCTCCTGAAGGCACTGAAAACAATTCTTCCAAACATGTGCTATACTAGACCCCTAGTGAGCATATGGTTTAAACAAAACATTCTTCTGAGCATACCCAGTCACCAAGCAATATTTCCTTATATTGGGATTTCCTCTATCAAACTGAGAATACAGAGATGAATAAAAGACAATCTGGGAATCATGACTTGCATCTTTCCAAGGTGCAACAATGTTTGAAAATTGTAACTGGGGAGTGCATACACCTTGGACATTTATGGTAAATTACTTACTGCTGATCTTGTATTCCTCAGCATTTCGAGTAGAGGGACATTTTGTGACTCCTGGGAAATTCCCATATTCATAGTAAAGTACCTTGTAGTTTGTCTTGGTTGAAGCATGGGATACTTTTCTGTAGTACATTGTCATCTCAATGTACAAACAGTCATGCATATTCTGTGAATTACTTTACATACTGTTTATTCACGGACACTGCATAAATCCTCAGTTTCTCTGTGAAAGGTGCTACGTGCCAACAAACTTAAAGTTATAAGCACCTGCAGACAAACTCATACATGTCGTCGTCTTTGGGTAGCAAATGTTCCATAAGTGAAATGATGTCAACAACATTTATTTCATTCATTCAAAAACAATCTTCAAAATTAATTTCATCAAAAGGTTGGGCCACTTTTGTCAGCAAGGACTTGCATGTTGCATTCGTTGACGTTTATTGACGTAATCCAAGTAATCTATGTTAATGGTGTGTTTTCCTTAACAAACAACATTAATCTGAAGTTAAACCTGCCTCGTGGGAGGCTTAACTTCAGCCTGAATTTAGTCCTGGAGAATCTCTGATCTTTCTTTAGGAAATCATCTTAGTTTATTCAGGACTCAGCTAAATCTATTGCTATTTTACACCATGACCATGTATACAATAAAAGGCCTTTTAAGTCTAGCACTCTAGCTCTGGTGGTTAATGTTAGTGTCTAGTAAAATGTGGATGTGGCTTTAGATATGTTAGACAACATAACATGCTTTAATGAATAGTGTAAATCTCTTGAAGGCAGATTCATTACATATTTCTCATCATCTTAGTTAAACCTCTTCAGGGATGGCCCTACTGTAAGACTACTCGGTGCATGTGCTTTGCAAAAACACTTATACTCTCTGTGGCACATTTATAAGATGGCTTTCCAAGTACATTCATCATCTTTCAAATCAAATCGTACACACGTGTCCCCAATGTGTGCGTGTGCACGGTGTAAAGAGTAAACTTTTGTGTAGAGCCCTGCTACGCCCTGTAAACCACTGCCTGTGCACTATAGGTATACATTCCTCCCCTCCAGCATGAAAGGGAGACTTGAGCCAGGCTAAGGAACACTTGTGTTTTGTTCAGAAGTGTCTAGGCGGGGCAAAAGCACAGTCCTCTGCAGTGTTAATGTGGTTAGCTTCAGCCAAGGTAAAGTCTGCTTAAAGTTCAAGTGATTGACTTCCCCCACCGACACACACACACACACACACACACACACACACACACACACACACACACACACAGACGTTTAGTTAGACAGGTCAGACGGTGGTTGTGTAACTTACCATGCTAACTCGGCTTCTCTCTACACTCTCCTACTCTACTCCTATTTGTTCTATGCATCCTATTCTGTTCCACTCTGCTCTAATACACAGTATTATGCTGCACTCTAATCTTATTTAGTTCTTGTGAAATACTCAATACTGTATGGACACAAGAAGACGTTTACACTATCTTAGCGTTGGGGTGTATAGTGACACCTGCTGGTGTTCACAGAAATATCACAGCCCACAGCCGATGCTCTGTAGACTACCATAACGGTGCTAATTAAATAAACACAAAAAAGAACTAACTGAACATTTTATGTTTTAATAAAGTAACGGTAACCAATAACCATACAACATATTGTGCTAAGCTTCTCTAGAAGATAGTTTCATAGCAGTGAAATTCCATGGCATTACATTTTCTGACAGCAATATTAACATTCTAATTTACACAAATGCATTTCCATTTCTTATAAGCTTTGAAGTGCAAAATGCTCATCGTCAGTTTTAGCATAAATCTTTTACTTCCATGATAACCACCAGTTCTTCTGGCGATTTGCCTAATTTATATGTATTCAATTTGATTACCAAAGATTTTCATATAGATGTGCTTCCATTTAAAATCACTCATCTTATAAAAGTTCTCAGCATGCTACTGCTGTATAAGCATTTATGGAATGTTTTTGTGCTGCTTGCAAAAGCAATTATATTACATTATGCTGTGTATATTTAGTGTATCGATCTACATAGCATTTCTACAATATTAGGCCTACTCCTTTGTGAGACACCATTATTGATTAGTAAAAAGCAAATCATTAAATTATATATGGATGTGTACTTGTTGGTTGGAAATTCAATCTCTTGTACTTTATCATTTGAGCCTCTTATTAGCTGTTCTAACTGGATATCTTTCTCTCAGGGTGGTTACTGTTATTGTGGCCTGTGTGTTTGTATTCCTGAATAGTTGCCTAAATAGTGCTATTCATTTTTTATTTACTTAACTTCTGTTTTGCCAGGTTGTTCATACTGATTTGCATATATTTCACAAGATTCCTGTCCAAACCAGCAGCATACAAGACCACAATATGAGAACTCAGTGCAGATATAGAAATAGAAAGGGGCACAGCAATTAGTCACGCTCACAAAAAGCCATGAGCTCACTCGTGCCATGTAGTAGCTCTCCAAGATAAGGGCCAGGGGTACGACCTGGAAACATATGTTCCTATGTGTTCCTGTTGTTAGATCAGACTTTAACAAGGCAGACAGGCGAACCAGCTTTGGAACTACAAAAAAAGCACATTGACCCAAATCTGCGGGATTGTCGGCATCGGTCACTTCACTGTTTTAGGTTTGTGACGTCATGTGACGTGTATGCACAGGGTTTGAGAACGCACTAGTAGACATAAGAAGATATGATAAAAACCACACACGAAGTAACAGCTGTTATTTATTTGTGGTGTATCATTTGGAGAATGATTGTGTCCTTATATGGGAAAATAATGACACCCAAAATTAAGCATTTTTATTCAACATTGTATTTGACACCAGTGGACAATTCCCTGAAGTTGTCATTTGTAAAATGTTCTACTTTTTTAAAAGAAGAACTGCACTAAGCTTCATGTAAGAGAATAGTTGGTTGTATGTCAGGCCAATTCACCTGAACCCCTCAGAACCTTGAGAAATAGCTGGTTTAATTTGTCCATGGTGTAGAAGCTTGCTGAGGTCAGCATTAATGTAAATTAGTCCCAGGCTCTTGTCTCACATAAACATGATTTGATTTTTCTCACTGCTGTGTGTCCATGATGCTGTACAATGGGTGAGTGGAAAGAAGCATGGCTGACATTGTCTCAACCCGTCTTTCTTTGTCTTTGTCAAACTTATTACAGAATTGTTTATCCATACAGAGAAGCTCCCGTCGGAAACTGTTATCTTTCAAATCACAGAATGAGACAGGCCATGAGCTATACGTCCAGCAGCAAATCAAGCAGCATTGCAATTATCAAACTGCCATACTTTATTTAAGGCATGCAAGGAAAACATCGCTTAGTACAGAGCTGCTTCAAGGTTTTGAGATTCAGGCTGGCACCCGGAAAGTCCTGTGAGATATATTCCCCACTACTGACCTTGGGTTTGATGTTAGATGAACCAGAAATGATGGATGAAACCCAATGAGACTTACCCAGCAAACCTTCAGGGGTAATGCCTCACATCCTATTTGAGCAAATACTATTTCAAACTCCTTTCTTCTGTTCTTTGAGATTTAGCAGCTGCTCTTTGAAGGGACATTATACTCAACTTGGTCATTTTAAAGCTCAGTGCAAAGCAAGATGATACATAGGAGATACGTGAGAGAAGATTGGTGTCAGTCTTGCTGAAGCGAGAGAAAAGTATTGCTTAATACTGAATATGGAATCATCTAGAATGAGAAAATAGGCAGGAGTGAAAAAGAAGTCGCGGTTTAGACATGGCTTTGATGGTAGATGAATCAGAAATGATAGGCAGAGCAAAGAGTCAGGAAGCTTAAGAATTCATTATTTTTTTGATATGTTTTACACATATTTTTACTCTAAATATTTGATGTGTTTGAATTAGACGTGATTTGACTATTCTACGAAATACATGAAACAGAATAACTGCTTATTTCAGGTATCACATTTTCACATAAATTCTATAAATATAATAAAATGATGTTTATGTCTCTGATTTTATAATTATTAGTGCAGGCTTTACCTATTTTATTGGAACATTTGGCGTGAAATGTATTTATTATTGTATACATTTATATGTATCTGTATTTATATATTTTATTCCTTTTTATTATCATTTGTATCGCACGTTTAAACAACTTCTGTTAATAAAGGTACTGTATTTCAACATCGACTTACATTATTATGTAATGCAGGACTATTCAACTCCGGTCCTGGGGGGCCGCACCCTGCATGTTTTAGATCTCTCCCTGCTCCAACACACCTGATCCAAATGAACATGTCGTTATCAGGCTTCTAACGACCTCGAATCAGGCGTGTCCTCACCTCGCTGCCAACGTGACAAATAACATAGCAAGACAGATGCGGAACGACCCTTACTGGAGCTTTGCTTTGTGTTGCTCCGTTCAAAGCTATCGATCAGTTGAATTAGAAGATTGTGTCACACACTGTTGAAACAGGGAAGGAAACGCCGACACACACAGCATGACCTTGGCGTTCTGTACTGGATGAATAAGAAATGACAGAGGGGAGTGAGGGACTGAAACAAACGTGCCCAGAAATAATGTTTGTTCAAGTTATTTCACTTGACACTCAATATCCTGCAATGCGATGGTTGTTTACTGTCTGGCAGGCACTGTAAGATGAATGTAAACCGCATCCTAGCCAATCTAGAAGCCCCATCATATAGCAGAACACACAGGCCGCAGTATGGAAGATTGGAGAAACACGTGTACACTGGGAGGGAGAGAATTTTGAGAACAATCTAAGGCTGGTTACAGCCACCCTGATAGAGGGAAACTGTCACTGGCTTTTAGTATGAGCTGAGGATCACAGAACATTCCAGAAAGATGAGGAGACAGAGAACATGAGCCCTGTCTGGCTTTATGATGAAACAGACCTTACTGACAGAATACGGAATAACAGCTGCTTAAGTGGATTTAGAGTTAATAGTAAATATTATCCTCATTTGTAGAAATACTGGCAGTTCAATTTCAATCAAACGGATGGGGAGAATGCAACTGAGGTGAGATTGGTTTGGCTCCCAGCAGAAAGAGAATCAGGCTTACTGCGGCTGAATGACGTGACTAGAGGCACATTACAACCTGACTTTCCTTTTCCACACTACACCTTACGAGGGATGAAAAGACATTTGGCATGTAAGCTCTATGATGGCACGGCTTGAGATGGATGCTGAAATCAAGCCCTATAAAAGGGAAGAGAGCAGAAGACGAGAGAGAGACTGGGAAGAGGGGATGTCAGGGTGGTTTGGAGGGGAGGAAATCAGCTTGGGAGTTGCAGGTCTAATCTGGGTTTTAATGGTTATTAAAAGGAGATGCTTATTAGACTGGAGAGGCGAGGGTTTTCTCCTCAGAGGAGAGCCTAATTGGATATAGGACGGAATCGCAATGCGTGAAGTTGTAGAGATGAGGACATGGCACACATTATAGCTGGATTATGACCACACATACTGGAAACAAAGGAAACTTCAGCAATAGTGAATGGAAGCTTTTAATTCTCTCTCTCTCTCTCTCTCTCTCTCTCTCTCTCTCTCTCTCTCTCTCTCTCTCTCTCGCTCTCTCTAGACAGTTAGTACTATAGCAGGGCGCCCAAATCAAATGAAGCACTTTATTTATTTGTGTGCTGGATATACAGCATGTGCAGAGGCCACCTTCTGGCTTTGTAACGCGCGCGTCACAAAGCTTTCAAGGTGATCCACGCCATGGCTTGAGCCCTGCCAATCAGATTCCAGTTTAAACTGTGGGCCATTACCAAGACGGTGGGATAGCGCCAGCTACAAGCAAAATGCAAGGTGGAGAAACTTGAACATAGTTTGGGAGGAGAACGGTTAATCAGTCTAGGGAGCCATCAGAGGCTTTGTACTCTGAAGCGATAAATGGCACAGGGAGCTGCAATTAGCCATCTGAGGTGATGCTGTGATTGTGCATTATGCTGTTCCATGCAGCTTTATTTCATTATTATGTCTAGCGCGCACAGACACACACACACACGCACACCCTGCGACTAGAGATTCAGCACTTTCCCCCGTCTCTGCACTGTTTAATTGTACACTTGTAATTAGTGGGGACTGTAAACCTGATCCATGTTGTCTCCGTTCTCAGATTGAAATGAGAGGAACTTGTATTTATAGAAGCTTGTTTATGACTGAAAGCTATTTATTTCCCCCATAATCTTTATTTCCAAGTCCAATTTTAAGAGCAGGATACATATAATTAATAGGAGACTTGAAAACAAACGCTGATATGGTACTTTTTCATTCCCGATATACTTGGCTGCCATATGTGTTTCCATTCTGCTGTGATACACTCTGAGCATGTTTAATGGGACATCTGTTCATAGCAGTGATATTGTGTTTGAAATATTTATGGCAAACACGTTTCATTGCACACTCTCGCACACACACATATTCTCTTTACACACACACACATGCACACATATGCCTTCATTTACTTTAATGCTAGTTTCTTTCATCCAGCTTTCTTGGGTATAATACTACTACTACTACTACTAATAATAATAATAAATGGTTTAACAGTATGTATTAATCTTAAAAAATGTTCCGCTATATCACAATGCGTACCAGTGTTTTCCACTGTGGTCATAAGCAATGTTACTGTAATGTTGCTATGGCTTCATTATTCAGGCTTGTAATTTGGGGAGGGGGGGCGCCTTCCTCTAGCTGGCTAAACAGCCTATTTATGTCCAGCCTACAGTGTAGTATTGTGCCCATTACATCTGTAACAATGTGATTCCGCCCTCAGTAACATTGAAATGGTATAGTCACAATATTGTGTGATGCATGCAGGTTGCTGGAAAACACAATGTGTGAATGTATAGCTATTAACTGTTCATTATTTATAATATAATATTGTATGTATATGGTGTAGATAGGTCTGTTCTGGTCTGCTTTAGGCCTGTTACATCAACCATATTCATAATTTTTCTTCACTTTACTGGTTTAATTTCTCTCTTGAGAGCGGAAGTAATCTTGTTAAGCGTTAGTTTGATCTCACACATATTGTAGGCTACATATTCACATGATAATACAGTGTTTTGAAGGCTCCATGAAGACAAGACTCTCGCGGCTGTGGGGAACGATTCTCTCTCCACGGCTGATTCACACCTTTGCCAGAGGAAAGGTGTATAATGTCTACGATAGATAATTAAAATGGAAAAACAAGGGAGCGAGAGACAGAGGGGATCAAGGGCGGCAGAGGAAACTGTAAGCATAGGAATTTATAGATAAAACGAAGCGGGGAGTGGATGCGAATAACACGGAGGTGCTTCAGCTCCCCGAGGGAGTGAGTGGAGGTAAATCTTCAGGCGGGGCGGGGGATGAGAGGACGAGAGAAGACTGGAGATGGGAATAACACTTTTCTTCCGCTCCCTTCTGTACTGTATCTCACACACCATCGGTGTTAATGGCTCATTACTAGTCCTGGCTGGCAGTGGAAGGAAGTCAGGGAGAGGTCAGCAAAACCCTAGAGAACCAGACACAACAGTGAAGCTCTTTACCACTACATAAATAGCATGTAAGCGGAGCGCCAGACAGAGGAACAGGGGCTAAACATCCCTGCTTTTCCCTCTAATGAGAACGATCTAATGTCAAACGACCTTGCTGATTACAGTACAGGTTTATAATGCAGAACTCAGCCGTATGAGATGGAATTACTGATTGGGTAGACTGGACAAGTTTTTTTGGGCCCTTTGTCTTTTGGGGGACCCTTGTTTAAGGCCGGGAAGGCAAATGTTTGGCACCAAGTATGAAGGCAGCATTTGCTTCCAGACCGTTATGGCTGTAGATTGTGTAAGCTTTTGGGGGTAGGCTACATCTGTGGGACTTAGGAGGAGGGTGTATCTGCAGGAAATGAGGCTGAAAGTGAAGAATTACAGAACTGGCAGGAAACCTAAAACTGTAAAAAAAAAAAAAAAAAAGGAGATGCAGGCAGGGTGAAATTATAGCAGCGAGCAGAGAAATGTAAACAAGCACTAAATATAATGGAAAATAGAATAGAATATACATGTTATGTAAAGTTGTATCTGTGTTTGTAATACTGTCAGAGGTGTACTTTGACAGTGAGGTGTGTTTTTTTACACCTGCAGGGGGCAGAACATACCTGCTATACTGAGCACTAAGGATAAAAGGATAATCTGACTAATGTGTCCCACTGTGTAGAGCAGGGGTGCCCAATCCTGGTCCTGGAGAGCTTCTGCCCTGCATGTTCTACCTGTCTCCCTGCTCCAACACACAGAAATTCAGGGACCATTCAGGGACTGTGTGGTTCTGATTTTCTTGTCTTTTTTTTTCAGGTGTGGGCCACAAACATTATCTCCGATTTCCCCTTAAAGCGAGGACAGTTTTATTATCACAATTTGACAGAATCTGATCACAGGTGTGGTCGCTTGAGGTAGATATCACACATTACCATAGCAACTGTGTGAGTGTGGCTGTCTGCAAAACGTGTGTGATTTTCCATCCAGTTAGATTGGGTCAGTCTCTGAACCTAGAGATAATTACTTCTCAAATCGCGTGAGGTAGAAATATATTTGATTTTAGACAGAAAAGGGGTTTAAGAGAGTGTGATATGCTGGTCTTAAAAAACAAAGTTCCGAAACCATAAAATAATGGTCCTTTAATATGTTATTATGATCTCAAATGCACTGATGGTTCTTGGAGCCAATGCTTGTATCTTGTACCTGTAACATAGCTATTTTAATGTATCATGTCATCCTGTGTAACCATATTGTGCTACGTTGATGTCGCCTAGCTAAAAGGTTGGAACAAGTCTGTCTGATTCAGTTATGTCCTTATATAAGGCACTATATATATATAAGGTCAGGGATGTTTAGCAGGGTTGCAGGGTGCGTCTACTATGGGCAATCCTCCGACAGCGGTTGCCTGCCTGACTGCGTTCGTGCATGTGTTTCACTTGTTTGGTCGCTGACTCTGTCCTGATTGGCTGCTCGTTTTGTTGTGTTAGTGGCTCCACACATGTGATTACATAGACCACTTCTGACAGACACAGAAAGAGAGAGAGAGAGAAAGAGAGATCGAGAGAGAGGGAGGGGGGGGGGGGGGGGGGAAAAGACAAAACGAGGAGAATTTCAAA
>JAODLL010018203.1:0-25000 GCA_026546735.1 Forbesichthys agassizii | reverse complement strand
GAGAGAGAGAGAGAGAATAAATGAGGATTAAATCTTAAATCAATAACCCCGCCATGCAATTTAAACATGTCAGCCATGTTGAGATGGAATCACTCTTTCCTGAGTGACCTTTCGTTAGAACAGGAGAGGAGTATGTGGCATCTTATCTTCTTTATATATTATTAAATTAAATACAAGCACATTTATGCTTTTTTTTGTGTCAATTAACATTTTTGTCATAAATTATTCTTTACAAGACAAGGACTAATCTCAAACGCATGCGGGCACACACAACCGAACAGAATATATGTGTGTCAAGGTAGTTATAGTTAAAACAGAGGTTTTCAGTCCAGAAAATCACAATGGATGGATGTGTCTTACATGTCTTGTATTAGCTAACTAAATAAATACTGTTGAATTCAGATTGTGTGTGTGTGTGTGTGTGCATCTCAACATGTACTGATTCACTTCAACTACCATTAGTATCATAGGTGATGTCTTCTTCTCTTTCCTCTGGTCTGGGTGATGACACATACACACACACACATACATGCATGATGTATGTGTGTGTGAGGTGTGAATGTGCAGCATGCGAATGGGAGTTCAGAATGTGACCGAGGGGGGGAGAGAGAGAGAGAGAGAGAGAGAGAGAGAGAGAGAGAGCTAGGGGCCACAGAAAGAGTGAATGAGGGAGATGAATGGGGTAAATAATAGGAACAGAGAGGGATGCTAGATGGACGTGGGTGTCCATCTAGCATCCCCTGTCCATGGTTCAGTTTAGCTACACGCACGCACGCACGCACGCACGCACACACGCACGCACGCACGCACACTTCAGATCATGTGCCTCCTCTTCCTGTGCTGCTATAAACACACTTCCTGACCCAGCTTGGCCTCTAGATGTGTTACTCTCCTCTTTCATCTTGATATATAATCCCTCTGAAATCTAGAAAAGAGCAATACTGACTGTCTAGCTGCTTAAGAAGAATCCCTAACCACATAGTTACATATGGTTAGTCTATCACCACAAAGGCAAATATAAAGGTGCATATGGTACTTCTACTGCATTACTACAAATAGTGAATACTCATAGTTTAACTGCAATGGATATAGTACCATACTGCAGCATATATTACAAAGTCATTCTACAGCAAAGGATACACAAGTAATAGCTACTGCAGATATTGTGTGTGTTTGAGAGAGAGAGAGAGAGAGAGAGAGAGAGAGAGAGAGAGAGAGAGAGAGAGAGAGAGAGCACAAGCATGCTTGTGTTTGCTAAAAGACCCATTACATCACAATAAACAATCTCATAGCTATATACACAGCCTGCAGTGGATATTTAAGCCATTCAAATGTCAGTGCACCGAGTAACTTTTCAACCACACGTCTGATTTCTAAAAATAACCCTGCCAGTGGTTCAGAGTAGCTGACGCACTGTGAGACAGGGTCTGAGGGATGAGGCAGTGATATTTTCCAGCGGTTTTCCAAGATTATGTTGACTTTGACTCACTTTTTAGTTTAGCATTGAGAAAAATGCTTCAGACAGGAAACCATGTATTCTGCCAGGATTAAGACAAATCCTTTGGATTTGCAACCAAATCACTGTTTTTGAGTGATGTTTGTGCCTAAATGTCACAACTATTAAATCATAGTGTATCGTAGAATTGTCGATTTAACTGCATTATACAGGACATGCGTGGGAGTTTTGTTGATCTAATGTTGACAATAGTTTTGTCATGCCTATCTCGAGGGTTGTCCCCGTCTAGCTCCGCTGACTTCTGTTTCTGTCTCAAGTGTGGTTTGAGCTTCTGTACCTGTCAGAGAGACCATGTTTCTGTTCCCTTAGCCCTTCGTGAACTTCAGCTAAGGCATCAGGAGCTGTTCCTTAAGTGAAGGGTAATTCACCTGGTCCGAACCCGCTAACTCATCACCAAGTGTCGAGTTGACCTTGAGAAAGACACTTAACACGAACTGCTCCCGGTGGTTAGGTGTCGCCTTGCACGGCGGCCATCGCGGTCGGTGTGTGAATGGGTGAATGTGAGGCAATGCTGTACAGCGCTCTGAGTGGCCAGAAGGTGGGAAAAGCACTAAATAAATGCAGTCAATTTATTTACCAACGCGCCTGTCTGTCATCACGCCCCCTCCAAGCCTGTGGATGACCTTGTGGTCTCCCCTGCTCCATGTGCGTTTGCTTCACTTGTCCCTAATCTGAAGTCATGCCTTCGTGTGTTAAAGGCAGGTTCAGTCATTCTCGACGACGTTTGCTAACTTTGAGCTCAAATCAAAACATCAGTGGTCCTCCACGGCGCCGCCTCACATAAACACATTTTGACGCAAAGCGGTGTTCGCCACTGTTTATGTTACTATTTACGGAGCCACGACTGTGGAGAAGTATCTGATTAACACGCACAGAGAACGGTAAGATAGCGAAATGCCAGATCGTACAGTTAAAGCTTAATGTGTTCCACCAATCTAGTTGAGGAGTGATGCTTATTAAATCCAGGCTCAGACCACTGAGTATTATACGTGTGCAAAATGTACTAAAAAGCCCTGATTGTACGACGATTGTCGAACATTAACCGATCACTGGCAATATGCCACAAAGAGGCTGCTGATGGAGCTGTAGTACAGTGTAGCACTGTTGTGGTTATTGAAAAGGCCACACATGGTGACATATAGCTCACCTCACTACTTTAGAAACTTTGAACATTTGAATAATTTAGAAAAAATATACATTTCTTGTTTAAATCAGATTCTAACTGCAATTGAAGCTTACCTTCATACCCCTTGGAGCCTAATTCTTTCAAATATCAGAAAATCGCTCTAAATAGTAGTTTCTTACAGTTATGTAAGAGAATACAGTATATTAAATGTGCTATTAAATAAGCTTCACTTTTAGTTCAGAGATCCCGGGGGGTCCGAAAACCAGTATCTGGTGTGACCACCATTTGCCTCTTTTTGCCTCACGCACTGCAACACACCTCCTTCGCATAGAGTTAATCAGGTTGTTGAATGTAGCCTGTGGAATGTTGGTCTACTCCTCTTCAATGGCTGTGCGAAGCTGCATATTTGTTAGTTGGATATTGGCAGGACCTGGAACACACTGTCGTATATCCAGAGCATCCCAAACATGCTCAATAGGTGACATGTTGGGTAAGTATGCTGGCCATGCAAAAACTGGGATGTTTTCAGTTTCCAGAAATTGTGTACATATCCTAGCAACATGGGGCCGTGCATTATCATGTTGCAACATGATTTGATGGTTGTGGATGAATAGCAATGGGCCTCAGGATCCCGTCATGGTATCTGCACCTGTGTTCATTGCCCATACCATAACCCCACCGCCACCATGGGTCACTCGATTGTTGACATCAGCAAACCGGTCACGCACAGGATGCCAACTGCCCTGTACAGTGAAAACCCTTTGAGATGAAGATGCTGGATGTGGAGGTCGTGGGCTGGTGATGCTGGACGTGGAGATCGTGGGCTGGTGATGCTGGATGTAGAGGTCGTGGGCTGGTGTGGTTGCATGTGGTCTGCAGTTGTGAGGCTGATTGGATGTACTTCCAAATTCTCTGAAACATCTTTGGAGACGGCTTATGGTAGAGAAATTAACATTCAATTCATGGCCAACAGCTCTGGTGGACATTCCTGGAGTAAGCATGCCAATTGCATGCGCCCTCAAAACTTCCGACATCTGTGTCATTGTGCTGTGTGATGAAACTGCACATTTTCGAGTGGCCTTTTATTGTGGCCATCATAAGGCACACCTGTGCAATAATCATGCTGTCTGATCTGCATCTTGATGTGCCACGCCTGTGAGGTGGACGGATTATCTCGGCAAAGGAGAAGTGACCCAGTACATAGTGTACATAGAGAAAGTATTAGATCTTTGAGAGCTAATACTTAATGAACGGGGGCAAAAGCAAAAGTGTTGTTCAGTGTATATTATAATAACATCATTTAATGGTAAAGTGACCCCTAATTTCCACCGAGCGCATCTCTGTCGCATTCCGGCTACGTCATGAAGCTCTTTTCAATGCAAGTGATCCACCAAAGCGTCTCAGGAGCGTCCCAGGCTCTGCCACCTATATAGGACACACTGCGATGGGATAATGTGTGTGGTGGTCATTTATAGTGCCATGGTTGCGTAGAAACACCGGATTATCTTTTCACACACATAATGGGCAGCTAGTGGACACTGAGGAGATATTCGCTGCCTGCATTTGACAAAAAGTGCTGACTCCTCCTTTACGACTTTTGGGAATGCTTTCTGGATTATTGCATGTACATTTATTGCATCTTACATTGGGCTTTGCACCAAAACTGACCTTTCTGTAAATGTTGCTATAAGGTTTATTTTAAAATGTCATCTTATCTTTTTAGTCTCCTCCAGCACATGTTTGGTGAAGATGCTCCAGTGTAATAGCCTATCTGTGACTTTATCCCACAGCCTGTTCTTTATTGAAGAGATGCTTTATTATCACAGATCAGAATCCCTGGATACCGTTCACTCTCTGTGCTTCATGGAATGATAACTGTCTAAGGAAAACCACCTCCTTCCCCCAACCCACAGATAAACAATATCACATATACACAAACTGTTAAACACACATATTGTATGCATAAACATCAGTGAAGCTAAACGCGCGCACGCACACACACACACACATACTGTACGTAAATGTGTACAATTTGTACATGAACACAAACAAAGAGATACACAAGAGACTTTCACAGATATCCTGCTACTATATCCCTTGGAGCTATGAATGTGCATTAGTAATAGAAGGTTTTAAATCTAATCCAGCCAGCGTGAAATCTTTAAAGCTAGCCAGCGAGGGGAGGCAAAAGCAAATGGCTCACATGAATGCGTCGCCCAAGGCAACAGGCGGACATTACTCCTGGTGCATTCATACATTCTTACATTCATGATGGCTCACTTAGCCACTTGAAGGAAATATATGAAAAAAAGAGATGATTCATAATATGTGGACTAAATGCCAAGCTTGATTCTCTCTGCAGGGGGGGTTAATTAAAAACATTACACATTTCAACATCTAAATTCTATGTAATCATATAGTACCACAAACGTCATATTTATGTTTGTTTTGATTATTGAGTTTGTTTATATACACAATGGAACTGATGCAAATGTCGTGCAAAGCGCTTTGGGTGGGTGTCGGCCATTCGTACATTTAGCAACCAGCCTCCTGTGAGCTGAATAATTTGGCTGTCTAGTCTCACTGTTACAGCTCAGGTAAATCTGTTATAAAGCTGTCACTAAAAAGAGAAAACCCAATGAGGCGTCTATCAATAATCCAAACAATGCAGGTCTCCAAGGGAGGACTGTTGAATATTAATGGTGGCCTAATGAATATTCATAGTGCGTTAAACAGGGAGCAGCTCAAATTTACCATAAATTATGACTGCTCATTAGCAAGGCCAGCCACAACAATGGATGAAGACAAAGACTGTCAGATTGGAATACATCAGTGCTGCACAACATATCACCGTTGATGCTTATGCCTGCTCAGTTGCCATCATCCAAGAGCCCTTTGAACTGACTGGAATATTCTAATTACCTGAAAAACTGTCCTAAGATCTTGTATACTTTCATATTATCAAGTATTATATTTAATACATGCAAATAAAGCCTGCTGTTGCATTTGAAATATAATGTACTGTATGTGCACACATACATTTTCAGTTTGGTTAAACTACAAATGTTCTCCAAAGGTAAAATTCTGCTAAGAATTGTAACTCTATCTGGATCTATCTAACTAAATAAAGCTAAGAGCAATTTTATTATGGCACAACTGATTTTATAATAGAAATAACCCTTAAGGTGACACCGTTAATTGTCTGATTCATGTTCTATTCCCATGATATGGTACTAATTTAAGTTTCCCAAAAAAAATCCAATAATCATATATTTTCCTTGTTAGCTGGCATTTCTACGCTGAATTGACAGACTCAGTTTTTAATCTAAACTGGCCTCCATTTTCTCCATAGCCCCAGGTGTGCCGTGTGATGTGGCTGGTCTGGATTGACTCCTGAAGGCTTGGTTAGGCAAGGCCATCTCTGTCAGAGCCACCGAATTGAGAGGGAGAAAAGGAGACTGATACAGCAACAGAGTATCAGAAAATTAGATGCAGAAGTCTATAGAGAACACACATGCACACACATACACACACACACAAAGAAACTCTAATGATGAAACATTTGACATAAACAAGATACTAATGTAATGACATTGAAAGAAATTGAGGATGTGATAAATACCAGTGTAAGATGTACGTTAAATTGTTTCAGGCAAAATATTAAAAACAGGAAGGTAAATAGACACTAATTTAGAAGAAAAGAAAACAGTGATATTCTTTTAAAAAAAAAAAGTGCCATGCCTAATTGATTGATTGATCATCCCAAAGGTGTTTTATCGGGTTGAGGTCAGGACTCTGTGCAGGCCAGTCAAGTTCCTCCACACCAAACTCATGCATGTATGCTTGCTTTGTGCACTGGTGCACAGTCATGTTGGAACAGGATAGGGGACATCCCCAAACTGTTTCCACAAAGTTGGGAGCATGAAATTGGCCAAAATGTCTTGGTAATATGATGAAGCATTAACAGTTCCTTTCACTAGAACTAAAGGGGACCAACCTCTGAAAAACAACCCCACATTATAATCCCCCCTCCACCAAACTTTACACTTGGCATACAGTCAGGTAAGTACTGTTCTCCTGGCAACTGCCAAACCCAGACTCATCCATCAGATTGCCAGACAGAGAAGCATGAGTCATCACTCCAGAGAACACGTCTCCACTGCTCTAGTGTCCAGTGATGGCGTGCTTTACACCGCTGCATCTGACACTTTGCATTGCACTAGGTGATGTGAGGCTTGGATGCAGCTGCTCGACCATGAAAACCCATTCCATGAAGCTCTCTATGCACTTTATTGAGCTAATCCAAAGGCCAAACATTGAAGCTTATTAATCACCACAAATACACTTAGCGCTGAAATTGTTTTGAGATTGGTAATTTGCACTTTGTGCTAAACTAATGTATATGCACACTAATTTGGGTCTAGATAGTGCTTTTGAAAATAGGGTTAGATAGGGTTAGGTTAAATATTTATTCTCAAGGTTTATCTTACAACTGAATTATTCAAATGTAACCACAGCAGTGTAGTGACTAATTATAACATGAAGGAAGACAGGCTTGTGGGAATGCAGGGCCTTCACTGTCTAATTAATATTGCCAGATGAATGAAGGTGTGTGACTGTGAGGAACCTGAGCTAGAGCAGTGGATGGAAAAGAGAGAGAGACAGAGACAGCGTTTGTGGTTTGCTGGTGAAGAACAAAGGTTAGTAAGGAGTGAGAAAAAATAGAGGAAATAATGAGACAAAAATTAAAAAATTGGGAAAGAGAATAACAGAACAATAAGAGAGGGGCATGGCTCCAGATGGACAAAGCGGATATTTAACTTGATTTCCCACAAGATGTGAGATGTCAAATTCCTACTGTAGAAGGACATTGGTCTTTTCTAGCAGCTTCTATCAGCTTCACTTATGGCAGTTTCAACTAATCCCAAACAGCACACTAACAACTTAGAACGCCACGTTTTTTCCGCACCAGAGTAAGAGTACTGTCATCACCCTTCAAGTTCACATAATAGCAGTGAAGCACACTCTTAATGGTACTGTACAATGACATGCATTGTATTATCAAATATAACACTTTATTTAATGGTTTTGCACAAATACCATACAAGAAATGTGCTGTTTCTGGTTATCAGAAGAAGAGCTAATGTGTATGAAAACTTCCAACATGAGGACTTACTGTATCTTTCTTTAGATTACACCTTTTCTTAGACAATGTTTATCTCAAAAAGAGATTTCTTTTTTTTTTATTAAGTGGATATTCCTCTATTTATTGTAATAGCTGACCACTTTAGTTTAATGCACATTTAAAAGTAGTGTCAGTGTCAGCTATGCAGTAGATAGTTTGTTGATATTTGACCTCGATCAAAACCAAAAGACATCTACCGTCACTGCTCCTTCAGAAGCTCCGCCCCTAAACTGAACACACATTGCCAAGGCTGGGATAGTGTTAAGTGATGCGGTCTTTAAAACTTGCTTTGGTGTTCCCTTTTACAAAGCCATAACTGTGTAGAAACACTGGATTATTTTTGCAGCGTGCACAGAGAATGGGCAGCTAGTGGACCGTGACGTTCACTGAATATGACAAAAGGCTCACGGCGGAAATCCATAGTTTTTGCTCCGTCATCTACACTGCATTCTGCCCTACCAGAAGCATGTCAGGCGTTTCTATAGCAACAAATCTAACGGAAATTATGAGTTCTGTCTGTTTGTCTAACTGTCAATCTGTTTGATTGGCAGTTGGTTGCTTCCAGAAGCGTCCCAAAAATAGAACTGCCACATATTTATATGTGTAAGCGTCCCGCTTCTGGGACGCTTCTAGGACGCTTCTATGATGCTCCTGAGACGCTTCGGTTGTTCACATGCATTGAAGGAGCTGGAGCTGGAACGTGACAAGATAGCATATTACCAAGGCTATTCATTTTTAATCGCTGACTCCTCTTTTAATGAACCAGTTTAATGACAAATTAGTACGTAATGCTTTAAGAATCTGAAAGGACAATATAACATATTGCAAGTGACCTGTGGAAACCTGAATTTCCACAATCAAGCAAGTGAATTCTTTCTTTCAGAATGCATCTGTGGATCAACAGGAAAGTGCTAGTTTGCCTTTAAATACAGGCTTTACCCACCATAGCCCTTTCAATGTTTTCACATTTGCCTTATAGAAATGCACTGTCAAGCCCATAAGTATCCTTAACTAACACAAAACAAGTCACTATCTCAGTAGGCAGCAAGGACATGCAGAGTCCTTGCTGCCTACACTTCCCCTTATTATCTCCTTCTTTATTATCTCTGTGACCCTCTTTCAGACATGTCTTGGAACCTTGTGCACACTAATTAGGGAATAAAGTGTCATTTTGATTTGGCCATCAGGATAATTAGGACAAAAACCTCCTGTAGAACCAAACGTGGATCAGCCTCTCGCTGGCCAATTACCAACCGCAACAGTGTTTGTGAGTGTGTCACAGAAAATGAATTCATGCCTGTTCTGCTTGTTGAGAACTTTTCATGTATGTGCTTAAGCATGTGCAGTGTCTGCATGTAGTGTGTGTACTGTAGTTAAGCCAACATGCCTGTTTATCAGGCATGTTGGCATTAGGGGATAATTGTAACCCTATCCCCTCAAACTCTTGTTTGCCTACTCTTTCTTAATCATTTTTTCCTCTTGTCTTCCATCTGTCCTGGTTTCTTCTTGTCTTTTAAAGACAATGTCATTCAGACACATCGGTTCAGTTGGCATGCATTGAGCTGGTGGCAGTTTTCCCATTTAGAAGCTGAAAAATGCACAACTTTCATTCTGAAGTGCTACAAAGCCAATTTCAAAGCATGAACCAGTTGACTGCAGATGGAGAATAGTACTTTGTGAGTGTCTACAATGAAATGCACAAAAGTGTACAGAATGCAACCTCAACGTATAATAACAGATATTGTTATGAAATTTGAAAATCATTTCTATCTCTGTCTGGCGGTAACATCTATAAAATCAAATCTCTACACCCATTACTGATATGCCCTTTGTGCAAGACTATGGGCCCTATTTTAACAATGTAAACACACAGTCTAAAGTGCAAGGCGTAAACTGCATTTAGGGCGTGTCCAAATCAATTTTTGCTAGTTTAACAGCGGAAAAATGATTTTTCGTGTGTGTGTGTGTTTTATTTTGCGTATGATGTATCATATACCATTCTTTTTAAAAATCCATTAGACTGGATTGCTGTTATACGCAGGTTGAGAAAGTGTGCGAGCAGACCATCTATGGCAACAACAAGATTACACCAGGATTTCTTAAATATGCTGATGTCTGCTACACACACAGGGATGTCACAATACCAGAAATGTTGTAGTCGATAACAATACTAGTGAAATTCCACGGTTCTCGATACTCTTTTTGATATCAGGGGGTGAAAAAAACGAACAAAAATAAAATGATATATTTAAATATATATTGTGTGTATATTATTTATATATATTCTATGTTATAAGCTCATAACGTTGTATGCTGAGACTGCCATCAAAGATGAAGTCAAATGTCAGTTCTTCTGAGGCTGGGAAGCTATATTCCATGGGGTTGGCTACTGTAATTGTGTCTGTACATAGCATGCATAGTCTAATGTCCGGTGCTCATTGAAATCTGACGTCTGTGGCTTGATCTTTAACTAGCTAGTACACACATTGATAATGAGCCGCGTCATTACCTTTACACCCGGTTGTTGCTGGTCAATCACTGCCTCAAGTTAGAAATGCACCAACAAATGTGCTAGACCACACCTCATGTTTAGACCAACACACTTCACCCCAAGGCATTCCGTCACCCTGTTATCTGCTATGGTACCTCAACATGGTGCCTGCTTTTTCCCCACTATGGCTTTCAAATGAGAGTTCCCACACTGATACTGTATGTAAACAGAAGTAGGGTGTAGAGGAGGAGCATGCAATATAACACTTCACTCATACACACTGACTGAAGTAGATTGGACAGGTCAATAGTTCACATCTTAACCTCAAGGCACTTTGTCAGGCTATTTCAAGGAAACTACAACAGACACACCTATTGCTAGGCACATGCGTACACATGCGCGCACACGCCCTCAATGGAAATACCGCCTGTTGGTCACCCAGCCATCTGTACGTCCATCTATCTTCCCATCTCTCCATCCAAGCCTGCGGGGAGCTAAACGTCTGTTTACACATCCATCTCAGCCGACTGTTAAAACCACATACGTCTCTGTCAGCTCCCAGCATATCACCGCATTCCACTCCCTAGGTGCCTTCCACACACACACACACCTTCTGTATAATGACATTGTAACACACATACATAGGCGTAAATGGTACTACGGTATGTGTGGAAGTTAACATTAATAATACACACGTTCTAATAGACAGAAATAACACTGGCCCATGCACCCGCCCACACATAAGCATCCATGGTTTCTCCTATAGCCAGTGGGTCCAGAGGAAGGAACAGATACCATCTACCACATTATAATGCATATTAGTTGTGTGTGTGTGATCTAATCTATTACACTCTACTACAATAGATTAAATGAGGAGGACCAATGTACTAGCAAAATATTTCCCTGAAACCTTCACAGCAGCAAGCTACCCCTGATACAGCGATATTAAAAGATGTTCTCCAATCTCGGAAGGAAATCATTTTTGATGTTATTCAACAGCAAAGGTCTAATCCTTTTATTACAAGTTTTAAATACCCAGTGTTATTACCAAACACTATAATACTCACCAGGGAAGGGTAGATACAGCATAATCAGATTTGAGATAATGTATTTGGACTAAGGCTAAAACAAACCATGTTGCTGTTGGAAATCATTGTGGTCTCTGCTTATAGTGGCTAATGAGGGGAGAAGGAGAGGGTATTGAGCACTTAGACAAAGCGATGGGAATGAAACATTAGAGGCCAGCTATTTGGCTGTGCTCTCTGATCAGGGGTTTATTTGGAAGCAATGTATCGCCAGGGGTAAAGCTGAACTTACCGTTATTCAGCTCTCCTTCGTTCTCCCACTCTATAGTGCTGGAGACATAATGTGCGCACACTGTACGGCCAATCGGCCATGCTTACACACATTAACACACAGCTCTTTTGCCTCCTGTCTCTCTCGTTTTTTGGTTCTTTTTCTATCCTTCACTTGTTTATCTCTCTATCGCTCTCTTTCTCTTTCTTCATCCCTGAACAGTGCGTCGGCATGTGTGTGCTGTAAAAGCTTTGGCTTGTATGTTGTCAGACTTGACAGCATTGTGTGTGTGCGTGCATGCGTGCTTGTGTGTGTGTGTGTGTGTGGCATTTCAACCCTGGTGTGTAGCATTTACACACAGGTCACAAAGCGAGAGAGTGAGAGAGAGAGATAGAGGGAGAGAGATAGAGGGAGAGAGAGAGAGAGAGAGAAAGACAATTGACAAAAAAAAAGATTGTTGACTTTGGCCGTCTACTGGTTTAGATATAGACATATTGATTTGTCATTTCCCATGGCGCTGTCCACACACTTTATGTACTCTTTTCACAACAAAAACAGGGACCATGGCTTTGGCTCAGGTTGACCTGAATGGAAAAGATAATCAGCTAATTCTCAACTCCATTCAGTGGTTAGACCAGTGTGTGGTTTTCCCCTTATTTACTCTGACACAACACAGATAAATAAAAACTATATGTGTAGTTTAGGCAGGTGGTATTTGCTCCCATTTTCACATTAGAGGAACATATTGTGATTGTAAGCTAATATACATTTAGTGAATTTACCTTTCCATTAGAGGCAGGGTTAGTCATTATTGAGAACACTTGCTAACTTCGAGCTAAATTCGAAACAGTATCAGTCCATGGAATCGCTCTATACATCGAAATGCACTGTGAAGCTAAGTGTAGTACTACGTTCCTATTTACAGATCAGGGCTGTTTAGACCTATCAGATATTTTTTTAACACGCACAAAGAACGGTAACCTAACGGAATGCAAGAAGATATTTGGTGAGTTTGACTAAACGTATATTAGCTTACAATTAGCTTGCAATAGTTGATGAATAAAATATCTGGCACTTTTACACAAAAAACACATAAATAACTAGGCGGTAAGTAGTAGAGAGGGGTGATAGGTGATCAAAAACTCGCTGGTTCGAACCCCGCTATCTCCTCACCAATTGTCGAAGTGTCCTTGAGCAAGACACCTAACCCTAACTCCTCCCAATGGTCAGGTGTCTCCTTGCTCCTTGATTTGAGTTGAGTTAAAGTTGAATTTAGCAAACCTTCTTGAGAATGACTTACTATACCTTTAATGACTTACTATACCTCTAACCCTAACCTTTATTCTGCTATATACCATTTGATATAGCAGAATAATCAAAGTAAGCTACTGTATTAATTTAAATCTAAAATGAGTGCCGTCATTGAAGTGTATAGGTTGCTCTGCATATCTATGCTCAACAGGTATGTACGGTATCGCTGTATTGATCCAGAGATATACATGGTCCATCTCTGACATTGAGAAAGCCACAATGAAGCAATAGATATACCGGGGCAGTCGATAGATCGACAGGCTGGCTCACATACTGTGGAGCATCTGGCATTTTATGCCAGCCTTTTACACCAGACAACTTCAAAGCCATGACTCTGTTGCAGAAAAATTTGTCAAGAGTTATACAACTCGTGAGCGTTTGGCATGCTCCTGTCATCTCTGCCATCGGTGGCCATCAGAGCGATCATACTGTTCTTTTTTCCTCACCTTGACCTTTTCATACAACGAACAGTGTTTAATGTAATCATGCTGTAAGTTGTCTCAGGCAAAAAGTGACATGGACATTATCAATATGACCTCCTTCCAGCATTTAATGGGAGGCAGAAAAGTAGGCGCAAGACAATCTCTGACAGCGTAGATGGCCATGCTGCTATTACCAACTAGCTACTGTATTCTTTCTATAGCATTTGATCACAGTCATATTGGTAGCAAACAATAGGTGAAACTAGTTAGTGAATGCTAATGATGACAGCTGTGGGCATTGGTCAATAAGATGTGACACTGAGCCACATTGTACAGCAAAACACCTGTCTGTTACAGTCCAGCCTTCCCCTAGTGTGTCTGTAGCTTTCCTCAGTCCCACCCTGTTTGGTACACGTTCTGCTATTATGATCAGCCTCACTTGTTGCCCCTGTCCCAATCAGCCACAGTGTATCTTTGTTCTCCCATGTGTCTTGTGTGTTTTGCTCTAATACCTGCCTGTTTATCCGCCTGCCTCGTTTGTGACCCAGCCTGATTTAGCCTATGTCTACATAGACTCAAGACAAAGCATGATTCACAATTAGTTTACTTTATTAAAACGGTATGCCATATCCTGTATGTGCAATTAACAAGAAACATTTGCAAAAAGTGTCTGTGCAGTTACAAAAATAAAAATAGAACAATTATTTAAAGTTAAATAACGCACTACTGGCAGGCAATGCCTGGATAAACATTCACAATAAAATATATTACCACAAACAGGTTGCATCCTCCAGTATGTTCACTTTACTGTACATATAGACCTAGTTGTGTAGCTGTTGTGTAACACATTTAAATGTACTTTCTTCTGTCATTAAAGTGCCTATTGAGCAGCTGAAAAACACAACAAATGAACAGCACCACTTAATTAGGTTTTTTTTACATATATGAGATTATGTATGATTGAAAGAATAGCCTAAATGAGAAACCTTGTGTGGAACAGCCATACATACATCATATGTATTTTGTCTTAAGTTTATCTAGTGTCAAAGATTTCTTGCCAGGAAAACAAGTATATCGACAGACTCTGGATTGAGACATGCCCATATTACGATATTTCCTCCTGTACTGAAGACCCTTTCTGATGGGGCACTTGTGGCATGGATTGATAGGTATTTACTTGCCAACTTACTCAGTCTTGGGAAGTTGGTTTCATGCAGTTTCCACCATTGAAGTGGGTCTGTGTCAGGGGACAACAAGTACGTTGACAGCTCAGCTCTGATGTCTTCCACAGAGGTCTGGGTGGCAGCTGTAACTGTCTGCTTGAAAAAACTCCCTAGTGTTTTCTTATTTTGGGTACCTTTTCCAGAGCCCCCCACTGAACTCAGGATCCTCCTGACCTACACACACAGCTGTGCATGACTCAGGGGGGCACTTGTCAGCCACAATCTACACATTGTCAGATCCTATGCAAATTGTCCGGAATCAGAAGTGACGCCATGTCTAGCACTTCAGTTTTAGCGGGATTAGGCTTGGGCGATATGGACCAAAAGTAATATCTGAATATTTTTGGGCTGAATGGCGATACACATTATATCTCCATATTTTGTTTGTGTGTTAAATGCTCAGTTGTAATAAATACAATGCATCAAAATTGTGTGGCCAAAAACAGTGGCCAACATGACAATGTGATTATGTGAGATCAGTGGAGCGCAGGCCAAACCACCTACACCGTGGCCTGAAGCTCTTGGTAGAGAACGAAGAGTGTTGATGATTATGTGTGGGTGCATATGTGTGTGGCTGTTGTATGCATCTTTTTATCGTTTTAGGTGCTGAAGCAAACTAATTTGCCCACGGTGGTTAATAAAGTTTAATCTAATGTAATGTGATTCAGCCTGTTGCTGTTTGCGTACTTGCAGTGTGTGTACTTGCTTGTCTGCTTGAATGTGAGCATTGTGTGTGAGTGAGAGACAGAGAGAGAGATAGAGAGAGAGAGAGAGAGAGAGAATCTGCTATGATGTTGCAAAGATGATTTACGCCATGCCTAATATGGACGCACTGCTAATACGCACATACAACATGCACACAAACACACAATCCATGTGTCCTATTGACAGCATCAAGGTGTTGTTGGAGGTTGGAGTTCTTCTCCACCACATCTTCTCCTGACATTTTCATCTACTCCTCCGTCGCTCCATGACCTTTATCCACCCAGACACACTTCAGTATTCTTCTCTCAGTTCCTCAAATGTCTTTTCTTTGTCCATTTCGCCTCTCAGCCCGTCCCAAAAACGCCATTTTTATTTAGGCTTTTCTCACTCTATGGCTCTTCGTATTTTCTCCCCCACCTACTCTCCTCACTCTCCTCCTGTTCCCCTCCCATCATCTCCATCCTTCCCCTCTTTTCTCTGTCCCCCTGATCCACTTAATTCTGTCTTCTTCTTCTCCTCCTCCAACCCCTCCCCCATCCCCCCCTTCTCTCATCCCTACTCTCTTTTCTCCATCTTCTTCGTTGGTATTTCACATAAGGGGAGCTGACATTTGCGGCCGATACTCCGGGGGCCTCCTCTTCTTTTCCTCCCAGCCCTTTTTTTTTATGCTTCCTTCTAGGCTTTTTACATCTCTTTCATGGCCCTTTTTATATTTTAAAGCCCTTTTCTCCTTTTCTTTTTCCCATTTTGCTTAGTAGTCCCATCTACTTATTTTCTCCTCTCACAGGAGTCGACCTTTTCGCTTTGCCGCCAGCTTTTTCATCGGCTTTGTTTGCTGCTCAACATATTCCAGATCATTCCGGATGCCCTTGTCGCTTTCGTCCCTGTGAGTCACTTTCTGTCCAGCCTGTTAAGGACAGTGCCGCTTGACAGCTTTTGTTGAACTGTTGAGAGAGGCTAAAGCATTGTCTTTAGCTTGAACGTGTTTCCTTTCTTTTCCAAATCAAATGTACAGTATACAATGCTCTGTTTTACACTATAAGCTTATGCATTTCCTAAATTCAGAGATGTTGCAGAGAAAAGGTGGGGCCGTTCTCAAAGGCACATGGCCTGTTTACTCTGACCAGACATGTTCCAACAGTCCTTTTTTATAAACAAAACTAAATGCACCTAGGCAACTGCCAACTGGTGCTCTCCCTTTTGCCCCCGAGGTCCAACAGCTCTTGTTCCTTACAATAAGCTGGAGCCTCTATTTCCTGTGACCTACTGTGAACTGGAGCAGGCACAGCAGGGGGTCGACAACCCAAACTCCAGGAGATAAGAACACAATTTTGATGATGAGGAGATTGGTGCTGATGCTGACCCCAAAGACCCAACAGCGGTGGACCAGGCAGCGGTCTGAAGTGTAGTGCTAAAGTACTTTTACAACTTACGGTCCGTTTACAGACACTAACTTTTCAGAGTCCCTACAATAAATCCATTGATCTCTCCGTTCATTTGTCCGTCTACTCCTACTGTGTCTCTATCCACATTATACTTCACAGTAACCGTTCTCTGTTAAGGTAGTAGTAAGGCAACGCTAAACTGACGGTGCGGCCTCATGCTCACAGGTCTGCCGTTACCGTTACACTCCAGCACTTCCACAGAATAGCATACACCAGTCAATGTGCCCCTTAATGCAAAATGGCTTTCTGGATGGGTACAATTATAACGCTCAGTGTTTAAGTGCAGCTGGGTGAACCTGTGACATAAGTGCGACGACAGCATTTGAGGTGTGAGCGATGCTGAAGCTACTCGTGAAACAATGTTCAACAAAGTGGCGACTGTGAAAGAGCTGGAAATGAGGACGACTGGAGGGACCAGGGCCTATGGTTATCTTTGTGGGAGGATAACAGGGTACAGTGAGACATAGCCAACTATAGATCGCAACGGGGGCTCAGTTTGTGCTAAAAACGGAAGCGCTAAGTTCTAAGAATGGAGATCGTATAATGTGGAAACTGAGAAACCTGACCTGACCTGAACAGTTGGATTTCACAGGAGACGTGAAAAGATTACAGTATACAGTTTTTTTTGTAAATTATGTAGATATAATGCAATATTTCCTCAATGCACAATGATTTGGAAATTAAAAACTGTTAACAGCTTTTGGTTGACATTCAAAGAATTCAGGTAACTGTAAACTCCACAGTAAGATGAGAAACGTACTGTACAAGATTTCAGAGTCTTATCCTATATAGATGTGATGTTTATGGAGACAAATCAAAGCTAGCCAAAGATAGAGAAAAACATTCACAACCAGGTGAATGACAATTAAACATATAACATGGGAGTTACCAATGATATAAAGGCATATAAATGTCATTATTGACTTGTCTTCCCTTAAGCTTCAGTTGGTGTTGCACAATGACTTGTTCATATATTGATGACTAAATTACATAATAGATGTGATTTTGTATAGTTTTTATTAGTCCAGCTGTTTTAGGTCTTTTCAAAGAGCACAACTGATGACACAACTGGCAAACACTGACAGCATGGCACCTATGCTTTACTATATGTTCCATACACATTCCATTTACAGCAGACTGTTGAGAGCCAGGCCCTAGCTGCTCTGCATGCTGCCACATGCTAGTTAGCCTGTGCTACTTCAAACATCACCATAATGCTAAATAGAGCCCAATGGGCGAGGTTAGCTAATGAGCACAGTTCACTGCAGACCTGTCAACAACCAGACTTATAGAGTTAGAGAGAGAGAGAGAGAGAGAGAGAGAGAGAGAGTACTACTGTATGTGTGCGTGCGGACGTGTATGCAACGTTACAGCTGACTGCGTTGTTTTGATCACGGCTCTCTGAAAACTTGCTCTGCCAAGTGGTTAGTGTGGATGTGTGTGTGTGTGTGTGTGTGTGTGCGTGCGTGCACATGTGTGTACAGTATGCATCTGAGGATCTATTGTTGCTAAATATAGACTTTGTACGATGACAGCCGAACCATAAGGAGAGTAAGGTGTTCTGTTCTCTCTTATAGTTTCACATTTGAGTACTCTCTCTTTAAGGCCAAGGCATACTTTCCGTTTCCGTGGACAGTGCGCGTGACGTAAATACCGCGGTGCGGACTCATCTGCGTGGAGTAGGCTTGGAACGGCCCTCGCGCTCGTCCACGTTGCGCGAAGCCAGGCATATGGTAGCATGCAGCGGCCTTCAGTCTCATAGGCTTCTTTGCGTCACCCAAATCTTGCTGGCCTGTTACAGTGAACAGATTTGTGTGCTTGAACGCCGTACGCGAACATGTCTTGGAACGTTCCCTTCCTCTCGCTATGGTGTCACGGCAGCAGACACCCTGTTGTGGGTCAGTGTTTCTGTCGGGCTCTAATGAGCGCCACAGCGTCTTGATGGCGAACAGAGCTGCACTGCATGCTGGGATGCCGACGCTTGGGAACGATGTGCACAGCAATTACACCAGGGACCGTGACGAAGTAGTCAGCGAAGATGAAACACTGTCACTACTCAAATGAAAAAGCACGCACTGTGTAGTGATGCAGTACATGTTTAGGAATATAAACGCAATAATTCATGTCATTTTCTTTGTTATGTTTTATGGAGTTCAGCCGCATATTTCAGAGGAAATCACTGTAGGCGAACGGGTCAACCAAACTTTAAATGTGCAATTTTGCACACGAGACAGTATAATGTTAGTTCAGTTGTTAAAAATAATGACTCAATATAAAACAGTTATTGCATCAATCCTTCGTTGTACATGAACATTGTTGATGTACTGTATATGTTAGAAATGGTTCACTCAAAGTCTTCATAGCAATAAGCATAAGACTGTTTTGCTGAGAATCTTTGAAAGGGTACTCTTTTAGAAATTTAAAAGGCAGTCCTTTTTTCCTTAAATGTGTTGGGCTGCCTGGTAAAAAGAATAGTCACATAGATGAAAAGTATCAGATATGAGACTGCTTTTTTCAAGGGCAAGAAGCACATATACACACTATATATACACTATATACATATACTATATTCATATACTCGCCAAGACAGTGCTCCATATACAGTATACAGTATACTGCATATACAGTATATACTGTATATTCACAGACATATACGGTTGCACACATACATACAGTACAGTAAATATGTCTCTATACACATACACGCATAGTGTGTATGAGAGAGAGAGAGAGAGAGAAAGAGAGAGAGAGAGGTTTTGGATTCTGTGGTCTGCGCTGAGGCAATCTGTTTCTAGGCACTCTGCCAGGATAGTTAATGCCTAGCCTATATGGCTGTTTAAGATGCACAGAACTAAATACATATACTGTATTTTCTGTATGTATTCTATGGTGTACAAGATGTCATTTAGCATACGATTTGATCCAAAGCGACTTACAGCGCATGTTAAATACCAGGCACTATTCTGAATGGGTTAGCCATCTTACTCAATTATGCTTACAGGATAAAGCTGGTCATATCAGAGGATCAAACCCTGGACCTTTTGTGCTGGGAACTGGCCACCATAACCACCATCTCCTGTCCAACAGCACCCCAACAACCTACATTACATTGAGTTCTGGGGTGCGTTCAGTGCTCGAAGTGGGTCAGAACTACATTACATTGAGAATATTTTGGGGTGCGTTCAGTGCTCGAAGTGGGTCAGAACACTTGGCAATGATTTTAAGTTCTGGCTTTTACTTTGGTGTACTGTGACTTTTTATTATTACACCGGCACACCTAACAAACTGATGTTACACTTCCCTCCCCATATCATATCTTCTAGGCGAGTCATAATGGCCCTATGAACTCATTACCAAGGGGGCACTACATAAAAGAAATACATGCATGTTATGCGCTGTACATCAGCAATTCAGAGTGTAACAAAGTTGTTGATACTGGCCGATAAACACAGCAACATGTGAAGAAGGTGCTAAAAGCACACTAGACTGTGAGTTAACAGAAAGGATGTAGGAAACACTGTGCTGAGAGCTTGTGCCATACAGTACCACGTCATGCAAGCAATGTGTGTGTCCGTGCATGCAAGCATCAGCATAAATGAATGGTAATATTACCTTGTTATATGATATCTTAGCTCCCCTGTGACCTGTTAAGTCTGCAACATAGAGAAAATAGATAAAATGCAATTATTACTCTCTACACTCATAAAATTATAGGCTATG
Organism: Forbesichthys agassizii; assembly: GCA_026546735.1. Lineage (NCBI taxonomy): Eukaryota > Metazoa > Chordata > Actinopteri > Percopsiformes > Amblyopsidae > Forbesichthys > Forbesichthys agassizii. Next base: position 4,560 of record JAODLL010018203.1, on the reverse strand, counting down.
TTGATTTGTGTGGAATATTAGTAGTAAACAATGACCCCGATGGATGCAGTTCAACTGTGTATTACAGAGAACTAACAAACACAGAAAAATTAAATAACAATCCAGTGTGAAACGTATAGTAAAAGGCATATTTCATTACATAGTGTTAGAGGGTGTGCGGATCTGGTAAGATCTCAAAATGGCTCATTAGCTTATCTTTCTGTACTTTAACCATAAAATATAAATTATTCATAATAGTTATTGTTTAACTATAATAACTAATTGTTCTGGGGCACTACCTATCTGTTTTGGTCCCTATATATAGCAAATACTATTGTATTAATTTAGTGAATTTATTAATTAATTTCAATCTCAACTGAAGGGTTAATCCTACTGACTAGTGACTCGGGTTCTGTATACATTCACACTGACACAAGGGTTTATAATAAAACAATCATGACTTTATTGAAAATAGCATAAGAAAATTTGTAATAGACATTACAGACAGTCAATAGTAATAATAAATGAGCACATATCAACCACCATTACTAGAGTCCCACAAACACCACGAGCTATGGAAATAACTCACCCAACAGCTTATAAATCAACATAAAAGGGGTAGCAGTTAGTTGCATGTAATTAAGGCAAAACACCATTTGACAACAGGTCACGTCTGGCTATTGATTCCCTATCTTACAGGTGAGCTAACTAGCGGCTAACGCTAATGTGGTCAGGAAGAGAGTGAGGCTGAAGAGAACAGTGTTTCTATGGTATAGAGAAAACCTGTATGGCAGGGTCCTTAGGTCAGTCGGAGTGGGACTTTCGGCCCTCAAGGCCGATTAGGTGACTCCCTGATTCTAGGCAACAATAGGTTGCATTACACAGGTTTGCCTTTCAGCTTTGGGCCAGTTGTCATCTCCGCCGAGTTGGTCGGCGTTATTTAATAATAGTTCGAGTGTACTTCAACGGGGACACTTAACAGCTCAATTGACTCTTTGCTACTGGAGACTGGGTAAAGCATGTCACAAAGTCCTCCTGGGTATATACGACAAAACTGGCAAATACCGTGATACTGGAGACATAAACTTAAAACTTTAAATATAGTAACTTGTTAACCTTACTTAGTAAATAAACAAAACGGCAATGGCCTAACGGCTAAGTTAGCGTCTGATACTTAATATGTCATGCAGGTAAACTACCCAAGGTTGAACAAAGTTTAAACAAAGAGAAACAGTCAAATGCAAAATACAGTTAAGTTATTTACAAGGTTTTAAATACCTGACCCGGGCCTCGTCTAAGACTTCGGACTGGCTTTTTAAGGCCGGTAGGAAGGACTACAAAACTTGTCAAAAAGGGGCGTGTTGGGGATGTAACTACCTTCCCAACTTTGATACTTGTTTATGATTCTGTTGTCAAACAGTGTGTGTGTATATTTGGGGAGGATATGGGAGGTTCTACCTCTGTCTGTGTGTTAATTCAATTAAACCATGGCAACATCTAATGTTTGTGTAATATTATTTTCAACAAACTGTGTTTTTCTATTGTTGTGACTTAGATGAAGTTCAGAACACATTTTATGACCAATTCATGCAAAACTCCACGTAATCCCAAGGGGTTCACATACTTTTTCTTGCAACTGTATATAGTGCTAGTGCAGACACACATCCGAACACACACACTTTGCAATGCACTATGGTTGTTGTACATAATAATACAAAACACAATGTAGATGTGTTAATATACACCAACTGTTCGTGGGTCGTGTTCAGCACGTGATCATGTAAAACACATCAATGTGTGGATGGCTATCATAATTGGTTCAGCGCCAGTTACTCTGCTGTTACAAGGTACTTGTTGAGACTGTAGCTGTAGGAATAATTGGACGTGAGAAACTCATTAGTGCCGTGCGTGCGTGCGGTCTTTATTTACGCTTGCGTCATCCCGTTCACTTTATCCCCTCACAGGCTCAACCTGTCAGAGAGAAGAGCAGTCCAGCGCTACAGTGGTGTGTGCCTCACAAGTTTTAGAATAGAAGCAATTTAAGTTTCAGCGCATTCCCATTGCTCTCACTCTCAGCGCCCGTTTATCCTGGGGCGTGTTCATCAACGTGACTTGTGCTCTCTGTGCCTCCCATGTCTCTTTTAACACAAACACATTCACAGTCTCGTGTCTAAATCCCAACAACTCTCCCTGTCCTGTCTGACGCGAGTAAACCATCTGCTGTCCTGTAGCATCTCTCTCTCTCTCTCTCTCTCTCTCTCCAAACACTATTTACAGCACACAGCTTTTGAACGTCATCATATGTGTTGGCTGGTCTTTATTCCTTTTTATGTGACTATATAGTTTCAATATTGCATTTTTTTAATGATCAAGGTTCATGTAAAATACTAACCCAGGACGATACTTTGAGCTCATAACCGCCACAACACAACACAACACAACACAACACAACGCTTAATTCACTGAAATCCTCTCTCTTAAGATGCTATTCAAATATATTTGCAAAATGACTCTCCTATGAACCTCTGTTGTATTATAGTATACAGTAGAGGTGTGTGCTTGTGTTTCACAATACTCTGAAGGCCTGACTGAACGCTCATCCATATAGAGAGTACCAGTTGAGTAACTATGGGGATATGTCCAGCTGGGACAAATGTGGCATAGCAAAGGACACTGGGACTGTTATGTTCTCCTGCTGTGTAGACACACACACACACACACACACCCTCTTAACGCTAAAGGCACAGCATGCCTGACATCCACATTGCTCCTCTGAACCTCCACCCTGCCCCGTCAGTCTAGTAAATGGCATCGCACCACCACACCATGTCATCCTTGACCTCCTAACGAGACAGTGTCGGGTGACGGCACAAACAAAGACACACACACAGAGAGTGTGACTGTGCGTGTGTGTGTGTGTGTATGTGTGTGTGTGTGTGTGTGTGCGAGTGTGTGGTGGAGCAATAAACTGTATTTAAAAAAAAAAAAATGCAAACATGAAAATGCCGACAGAAGCAGAGAAAGTGAGATGGTGTGTAACAGAGGGACAGTGAAGGGGAGATATGAAGACCTTGGGTTGAAGCCACAGAGGAGTGCGTGCGTGTGTGTGTGTGTGTGTGTGTGTGCGCGCCATCGGCACTGGAGAAGCAGTGAGTGTAACAGCAATATAATGACTATAATTCACCCTTGCCTCCCAGGTAAGTGTGTGTGTGTGTGTGTGCGTGTGAGAGAGATGGGCCCATCCATGACTAAAGTGATTACGCCACGCATGGCAGAGAGAGAGAAATGGTGAAACTAGAACGGGAGGTAAAGTCAAGAAGAAAGCATTAACACATTCATGACGAAAGGGGAGAGATTCATTGGGCGGAGACGCAGGGAAGGGGGAGGGGGGCGGGGGGAAAGACATGAGGGACTGGTGTAGACGCTTCCACTGACCCTGATGAGAGAGAGATAGCAGATGGATGGATGGATGGGGGGAGACTACACACCTCTGTGTCCCCATGGTAAAGGAGTAACACCCCCTGTCTGTCTGTATCTGATGCCCCAGGAGCGCATGTGGAGGGCACCACCTATCAACACATACCGTGGCGATAATCGCCATGGTGATTTATCCTCTGCACCCGTAGGAGAACCAGCGGGTTTGTGTGTGTCCCCCGAAGACACGAGTACCTCAGCAGTTTACCTACAGAATATATACCCTGGCACACACAGTGTGTGTGTGTGTGTGTGTGTGTATACAGTATAGATATATAGATTTGATCATTTACATTAGCAAATTAACCTACATAAATATGATTGTCCACAACATTTAGCCTATGAGAGCTGCGTAGGGAATGGAATAGAAGTATTCAGCATTACCATTTGCATCGTCTGCTGAGGTGCGTTCAGAATGGGTGAACAATGGCGAACTTGAATCTTGAACGATTTGTTTAAATACTCAAAAATAGTAGATTCAAACTGTCACCCGTCGTCCATCTTCAACGTGCGCTCGCCGAAAACTACCTCCTCCTGACTGTGGAAACTCCTAGGAGCTCTTGACCACTTTCCTCCTCCTCCTACGAGTCTCTCCTATCGTCTACTCTGTTATTACTGTAACTCACCTCTCCTTCCACCTCCCTCTCTTGTTTCTGTGTAGACTAGTCATGCTGTCCGCAGTTTTATTTCTCATTCTTTCTCTCCTCTTCACTTGTCTCTTGCAATCGTTCTCTCTCTCTCCTCCCTTTATCTTTCGACTCATGTTTGCTCCCCTCTCTCTACCCACTGCTCCCTAAACCTCCTTTCACTGGTCTCCTGGTGTCAGCTCCTCTGTCTTAGATGTATGTTCTATTTCGTTTTTTATCTGCCCTCTCATTATAAGATAATGGGAGAGCCCCCACAGAGACACTTAATATGTATACATTTATTTATGTTATATTTAATGAGCAAGGGTATAATGGGGAGTTTTTTAATAAACGCCATTGTCAGCTAAAGATATGGAAGGTTGTTTTACGGTATTATCGGTATTATTCTTTATGTTTACTGGTCGAGGATTCAGTATTGGAGGTTCTGGGAGGTGTGTCGTGGATTGGGATATTTAGTGCT
>JAODLL010018172.1:0-26879 GCA_026546735.1 Forbesichthys agassizii | reverse complement strand
ATATATATATACACACACACACACATACATATATATATACACACACACACACATACATATATATATACACACACACATACATATATATATACACACACACACACATACACACACACATATATATACACACACACATACACACACATATACACACACATACACACACATATACATACATACATACACACACATACACACACACATACATATATATACATACATACACACACAATAAAATTGCTCTGTGACTCATAGTTTCGCGTAATTAGCAAATGACTTGTGTAAATGGAAGCATACCAACAGTGTTTGCATTTATTGTGTACCTATCTCCGGTTTGTCCAACAGACTGATGATGATTCGGAACGGCCTCAGGTAACAAACCAGATTCTCTGGGTCCCTTTCCACGTCCTTTTGCTTGAGGATGTTAATGAGAGCCTAAGGTCACAGAGATGAGGGTGAGAAATAGTCACATGATCTCATACGTAAGAACTGACCTGTACAATTTACAATAATAATCTGGCAGAGATTCAATATGGAATACTATAAATAATGTATATTTGTTACACTCCCTGATGGTGACTGGTTAATCAGATTTTTGAACGTGGCATCTAGTGTTGTGCAACATGACACCAAATGCAGATCACAGTGTTATTGGTCAACAGCATTCAAACATCAGCCTACTGTATATACAGTTAATGCACAAACAATGTACAATTGCCCTGCACAGTATGTACAGTATGTGCATGTGTGTTTATGAGTGTGTACGTGTGCGCGCACGCACATCAGAGTATGTGAGCGGAGCGGAGCTGTTAGAAAACCCGTTTATCGCTCTTGGAGCGAAGTCTACGCTCCACTCCCCCTGTTCAAGACTTTCACATCACTTCACTCAAAACCGTTCTTTGCTCAAAAAGGAAACAAATGTGGTGCTCCAAATTCGCTCTATTCATTTTTGTATGGTCATAATTCAAACATGATGATGTAGACCCTATCATGTATGTTGAGTAGGCTGTAGGCAGATTTTTATTAGAATATAACAACGTAGTTTATTCATAATTTCAAATAAGATCTAGCCTGCCTTTTCACTAAAATATAGCCTATAGTCTACACCCAAACAGGTGAACCCCATAATGTAGCCTAATATCGTGTGTGTTATCATGCGTTATTTTAATAAAACACAACTCAAGCACAATGTTATTCTTTGCTGCATCATTGCAGCTACTTAATTTCAGGTTCTGTCCAGCTCTCCCTAGGTAGACAGCGCCTATCACAGGTAAGGGGTATAATTACACGCATAAAAACCACCATGCATCACATGCTATGATCACACGAAAGCAAACAGCTACGATGTGACCGGAGATCGGAGCGGTACTGGAGTGATTGAGCGATAGATTGAGCGGTAGCGTTCTCGCCCGCTCAAATTACGCTCCTCGCTCCAGTCAAATTCAGATCGCTCCGATGCCACACCGCTCGCATACTCTGGTGCACGTGTGTGCAAGTGTGTGTGCGTGCGTGCACGACCTGAACAAGGAAATCTCTGGAGTATTTGTTGAAGTAGTAGACAGTGTGCTCCTCCATGGTGGCAGAGAGGCTTGGGTGGGGTGCCACCATTTCCCCTTTAATGTCCGTGCCTGCAAACCAACACACAATCCATCCACAACCGATCAATAGCCGTCACCAAGCGCCCGTTGGACAATATTGTGATTGGGGCGGTGAACAGCACCTAGCAACCAGGCGTAGAGGCGTCGGTTGAGCGACATGTCTCGGCGCAGCAGCGTGAGGGACGCTGCCGACACAACTGTCACCATGTCTTGGCTGCTCATAGGTATGGTGCTCTCCTCTCGATCCTGACAACGCACACACACACTCACAGTTGGCTAATGAGATCACAAACCACCGTCAAACTAATGATAAGGATGAATAATAAATACACAAAAAGAAAACTCAAGTGGAAATATGGTAAGATACGATTATATAAATAATGATTGCAAATTAACTGCCGCAAACGAACAAATAAATGCGCGAGATGGAAAAGGAAGCCTCCGCTGGTGTTCCAGCATGGAGTGCTTTTTTAACAAGGCAGAGTGACGGCGCTCGAACGCGGCAGATCAGCAGAGCTGCATGCTACAATGGGCGGCGAAAACGGCTCCGCTAATTTTCTCCGCTTCAAAGGATCCGTGTTGGCGCGTGGCGCTTTCACCGCGTCCCGCAATGTTTTCGTTGACGCTTTAGTACAAATGCATGTCACGCGCTGCATCTACTGTGCGAACGCTAACATGGTTGGCTGCTGCTGGCCTGGTATTTACCGCGCCGTGGTCTATAAGCCGGGCCAAGTTGACCTGCTACAGAGACATCAGTGGATGTATTAGGGTAGGTACACACGCTCACACACACCATGATGCTACACGTCTTCTTTTGGTTTCAGGACAACTGGGCGCGTTCACAGCGTTGCTGCCTCTCATGGTCCATTAACGGCACGGTTTATTCAGATCTGAGTACACAGTTCTCGGTGTATTGCCAAGTCAAGGGTACTTTGTGCAAATCGACGTATTTACGTAACCGGTGACGTCGGTTATGTCGACTCAGCGTCCCAGCACTAGATGCAAGTGTACGTTCGTGTGTGTGGAATGTTACCAGACAATTGGCGAAGGGGAAGAAAAAGAGAAGTATTTCCAGCATGTTTCTCTGCACCAACACATTGGAGTCTTGCAGGGAAAGACACACCGACTTCACCTGGCAAAGGAAACAGAGAAAAAGAGCGAATGATCAGGCAGCTGACAAGGACACGCCTCCATAACCCAGCAGTCTCCAGTTAAAACCACCTTTAACTCATTGATCATACGGTGCGGTGAATGAACAAGGCATCTGAATGGACATGATGATTAATATGGTTATGTTACACTTCTACTGAGCGTGCGTTAAGCACCTGGGTGTGCATCGCACGCCACATGCAGGTCCGAGTGCTTGCATCAACAAGGTCACCTGTGACCTGGGTGACATGTGCCCTCTATCCCGGTACTAAAGGCACGTTCACCCAGGAAGTGACCTCCTCTCTCCGAGTGACTGCCAAGCTCTGGCGGTCATCCCAAATTAATAGAACCGCGGTTACATACGTAATCATAGTTAATCTCATACGCATGCACACACACACACACACACACACGCGCACGCGCATGCATACGTAAATCCACACAACCAGGCCCGCCCACAAGGGGGTAAAAAAGGAAAGCTTTCTAGGGCCCAGCAGCTAAGGGGGCACATGGAGACCAGCAATAAAATATAGCCTAGTCTAAACAACAATAAACCATTTTTATTTTGAACCAAAAATGTGTGTGATGAAACCCCCCTTTTCTGAAAATGGTATGAGCCAAAGTAAGAAGAAAAAGGAAATAGCTGGAATAACTTATTTCAGTAAAGCTCATAGGGCCGTTTCCAGCCAGAGCAGAGGCAATAACAAGCCCAGCAGGTAACGTTCCAGCTAATGTTACCGTATCGGCTTACCAGCGTCAGTGAAGCAGCCTCCACCTGTCCTGTGAGAAAAAAAGAGGGTGTGCAGCATTGTTGTGCATTTACCCCAGCCCAGACACCAGGGTTGAAACCCATCTCAGTGAGGTAGTGACACACTAACCAGGGTTTCTAACCGGCAACTTTAGCCTGTGTAGCGATGCCATCCGTATCAGAGTAAGAGATAACGTTGTAATGGAATGTTTCGTTTTGATCTTACTTGCCCGCACCTACAATATATTTCTGGTAGCCTTATGGTTTTGGATCGACCCACGTTTCAATGTGACCATTTATCCTTCAGCCTTGCATCTATTTACTTGTTATGCTTTAATATTTTGGTTGTCGTTTTCTTCTGGAAAGTAGCATATCTTTGTGGTTTAGCTCAATGGAATTGAGATTCATAGGTTTCATAAAGGTTAAGATACTTTGGCCTAAATGATTGTCATAAAACTATATGTAGGCCTATATTCAGATAAAGAATGTAATTGCTGCAGAAAAAACAAGCCACTATGTTCTCAAAGTGTACCCCATTCACTGAGTAAGTCTCTCTAAGTGTACATGATGTAGGCAATGTATGCAGGAAAGTAGCACGTGCATTGATATGAGCAAAGCATGATTGTGGAGGGTCCATTTACTTGACCTTTTCAGGGGCCAAGTCATTTCTGTGGGAGGGCCTGCCCAAACGTACGCACACACACACACACACACACACACACACACAGATACTCACCACTAGGCGGGGGTCGTAGCCCAGCATGTGTGCCTGCTGGCGGGGGGGCGTGGTGCGGTCAAAGTGCGTGACGATAAAGAGAGAGGCGGGCAGCCGTACTAGGGGGCTGACCAGGACACTGCCCCACAGGGCACCATAGAACACCTGCTGGCCCACCAGTAGAGAAAGCCTCACCAGCAGCGAATCGGTCCTGAGCAGACAGCAGACAAAGGCAGGTTCAGAGTATTCTTTTAACCTCAAAAGATTTACGTTTCGTGTATACACTGCAAATCCGCTTAGATTTAACCCGTAATGGTGCATTCACACATGAGCGGCATAGCAAGCCATTCAAAAAAAGACTTCTGGAAGCGGGATGGCAGCACTTGCCAAATCGGAACTGCAGACGGCAAGAAATAGAACATCAGAAAGCCAAACCAATAGTGGTGGTGGACGGTACTACACGCTGAAAGTAAGTAGCTGCTTTTTTGTCCCCAAAATTACAGAGGAGGGGGGTGCTGGTATTAAATCTCTGCCGTTGGCAATAGAGGAACGGCAAGCATGCCGCTGTTGTGTGAATGCAGCCTAACCCTCAAGGCCAACGCCCACTGACAGCATCTGACATGCTGTCATGCTTTTCAACACCAAGGTTGAAAACACGGTAGACTTTCAAAGCCATACAAATGCACTGAATCTCGGCAGATTTTTGAGCTCCTGCGTCAATTTGTCTTCACGTTTCGAATGTCATTCAAACTTGCCTAGTCTATGTGTCTTCACCGAGAACTACGTACTCAGACCGGTTGTGTGTGTGTGTTTGCAAACGTTTGCAAATGTCTGCAGAGAATTCAGAGTTTTCAAACATGTTTGAACAACTATCGCCTGTTTACCAATTTGAACGCAATTTGAACACATCGGGGCAGCGAGACAGGCACAAGAGGGTGACACATTTGGGGGGGGGGACAGAGCGACCACGTACCTCTCGTAGACGTCAGCGCCCTCCTCCAGGCCAGGCAGCAGGCCGGTGATGAAAGCCTGCAGGCTGGGCATTAGAGCGCGATGCAGGGGGAGGTAGTAGCGCTCGTACAACGTCAGGAGGACAGGCTTGACCGCCATGGCTGCGTGGCCTAGCAACGGGAACAGCCCTGAGCTAAAACATAACAAGACGTGAAACACAAACTCAGCGTGCCATACAAACAGGTCCGCAGATCTGTTCAGTGATTGTTGGCGGGACATAAACAGCACAACAACGTTAAATTGTAACTTTGCCCTCAGCTCTGAACCTGACTCCACCTAATACACAAAGGAGAAAATGCTAAATAGCAAATAAATAGCTGAGAAGTGGGTTAACTAACATTTACTTTCATGCACATACACTTTCAGCACTTGCCTTGGATCATTCTAAACCGTAAACGGGTGATGAGACGACTTTATATAAATAAATGCAGATTCAGATATAAAAAGCAAGAACCGCCAACACTGATATATTGATTTTTGAAGCAATCATTGATTGATTTTTTATTAAATTACAATTAGATGACAGCTAAAAATAAATGGTGCATTTGCACTTTATAGCATCAGCTTCAAGCCAAGCGTCACCTGTAGATGAACAGATCCTTGGCCAGCCATTTTATGCCTATGATTTTAAAGATGACTTCGTATGTTTCCAGGGCCTTGAGGTGCACTCCACTGGGCAGGGCTGGGTGTAGGCACTGGGCCAGGCGCTTGCCTATAATCAGCCTCTTGGGCAGCAGGGAATATCGCAGGTTACTCTGCAGGGCCTAAGTAGAAAGAAGAACGTCTTCATACTAAACAGATGGAAATTCTATTCTAAATCCTGTTTTCTCAGATAAGCTACATTCTTGTTCATCACAGCACAGACACTCCAAAGCAAACAACCTCTTGTTACACATTGTTAGCTAAATTCCCTCTGGCCACTGTGGCCAGGTGACTGGAAGAGAAAACGGAGAAGTTGAAACCCATATAGTACGTCACAGAGCACATCTATGTGCTGTTGTAGTTAGTATATGGGGTCAAAGTACATGTCTCACACTTTCATTATCAATAAACTAATAAAATAGTCTCCCTTGACTACTGTTCAATGTATTTATTAAAATAGTATTATTATTACTAATTGTTGGTGCGCATCAGTCCACATTTCTCTAAATATTCAGACAGTTCAAACATAAAGTGAAATTGTGCATAAGAATGTCTAAAAACGGCAAGTTCCTCATATTCGCTACAATGTGGAAATAGAATTGGCTATATCTTACCAAACAGCAATGTGCCAGATGACATTCATTCGCATGTTAATGTTGCTTCCAACTAATTTGGACCCCACAACAAACATGACCTCAGCAAAAACCCATTTCAGGCAACTGTAGCTTTGATAATTTTGCTGGTAATAGTCCTCAAAAGCTACCTCTGTTGAGCCGTTGGATATGTGTGGACCTTACCTTATTGAGCTTTCCCAGGGAGGAGATCAGATCAGCCCATTCGCTGGACGACTCAAAGTTCCGCAGTGCTTTCTCAATGACCGCGGCATAACTACGATACCGATAGTCATTCTGTAGTTCAAGCTCCTCAGGGTCCATGGTAGGCCTATGTCAGTCTCATACCAATATGTTCACCATAGTATGTCTAGAAAGAAGAAGGAAGGCACAAAGGCTTTGGTTGAAATTGGTATTTGTATTCTTCTAAAATACTTCATTGAAACTATGCTTAATTCCGATGCTTGGCTCAAGCAAACACAGTTAGCCAATTTGTTCACTAACACAAGCTCATGGACAAATGGTGTCATTCATGGCTGGGTCAGCGTAGGCCTGACTGCCCTGTCTCTCAATCTATAGAGGGAGGAGCCCTCTATGTTGCAACTTCAAATATATGATCTAAAAGTATTGATGTGGGAGGGGGTGGCAGGATTAGACAGGACACCTGGACATATGAGCTCTGTGACTGAGCTAAGAGGCGATTTACTATTGGCATGGCAAGCCCAAACACATGTGCATTATACACTACACCTCTAGCATGACAGTGTCACCTGACAGGTTCATTTGAATACATTTTAAACATGAATAAGATAGCAGCAAAAATATTTGTTCTATGCAGACACTATATTGGCGTAATGGCGTCCCGAGCAGAGAATCACACTCCTTCTGTGTGTGTTGTAAATACACGATTCTCTGTGCTTTGTTTTCACAGATGGTACCACATGTACATGTTAATGTATGAGTATGTCATATAGTTCTATGGTGTGTATCCAACGAAGCATGTATTTTGGTCTGAGATGCTGACACTCTAGTGTGACATCTAGTGGTAGATAGGATCACATATACACCCTTTAAGAGTGAGCATACATTAGACAATACAACGGAAGGATGCGTTAGCCTCCTTAGACCATCCTGATCTCGGAGAGTCAGTTTGACTTTGCCGTGAGAACCAGTCTGGACGACTGGAAATCGTTGTGCTTGAGTCTGATCCACAGTGGCTCTGACCAATCTGCATCGTACCGGCAGCTACGGGCGTAGTACAGGAAAATATATTTGATAGATACTAACATTATCTGACATTGAGAGACAACCACAGTAAGTTCATCCAATCACCTGCCAAATTGAAAGTGCCTGTCCTTTTCTAAACAGATTCAACAGATGGCTTCCCAGATGTTTCTGTATGCAAATAGGTCGCTTTATGAGTCATGTATCTAATACATACATCATGACAAGAAAATGTGGCAATAGTCTACGACTTGTACACTGGTACCTTTGGATGGTTTTGTATAACCACCCTGTAGCCATATGGCGCGCCACGTTAGCCCAAGATCAATGAATGGAGTATAATGTTGAAGAGAGTGTATGCAATGGAAGTTTGCATAATATCGCCATCTGATAATGCAATAGTGGCCAAAAGGCCATTGAGGCTTTTGAGAAAAGTGCATTGCTACATTGCCAGGTAGTCTACACACAGTATGCCCAATGGCAACAAAAAGGAAAGTTAACAAATAAGGCAACACAATAAGAGCAAAACAAAAACACATTTCACCGTTCATAACGCGTTTGTCACACATGACAGTTATTGAGTGCTTTCATTTATAATATATTGCACAAAAGCATTGGCTTAAATTTAGCGTAGCATGCATGCCTGCTGAATGCATTATGCCTACATAAGAGATGAGTTAAGTCAGTGCACTGCCTCAATGGATGCTATGCTAGCATGTATTCACTGTTATGTGACAAAAAGACAAACAATTTGGTACACGCAATATAAAAAGGACCCCAACCTTAAACGTGGCTACAATATTAGCCTATGATCAAACTGTAATATGTAATAATAACTATGTAGGCCTACCGTATACATTTCCCTAATTATGTTTATGAGACTTTAGGTCACACATTGGTAGTAATAATTATCCATTCCCAAATTAATATTAGCAGCATCATTTATGGATCCATAGAGAATGATAATGGCGCAGAATGCGCCAATGACTCACCGAATGCGAAACATTATGTGCTGGAGCAATGCCTTTCAAAGACAACCGAATCAGATTTAAAACATGTTCACATTTGTGTCGCGCATTGTCTTCTTAAACGTAGGAAACATACCCTGTTGTTATCGGTCTGAAAGGGGGCTCTCCTCCATCCTCAAGAATAACGCGGATATTCAACACCTATAAGGGTGGAAGGCTAAACTCAGCTGATTCTGGGCACGGAGACCGAACTTCCTGGGTACAGAGGGGGTGGAGAGTGGATTGTTCACTGATCAAACATGTTAATCTTCAAACATGTATGTATAGATAACAATTATGTCATGATTATTCACTATCAATAGCAAAACAAACATTTTAACGTTGCCATTAGCAAAAATAGCATTTCTTTCTGGGGCTGTTTTTGTTAACCCTCCACTTTTTAACATTGGTTTAGTCCAGGATGTGCAATATTTACAAACTTCGCACTTCACCGTAAGATTTTGCTAATACGAAATGGTTAACGTCTTCTAACATTCCTTTACCATGGTTGTGCCCAGATCGAGATATTCATTTTTTAAGTCAAAAGGTATGAAAATAAAATATTCTATAAAAGTATATTATATTTGCATAGTCATTGATTGTCTATGCATAGTCAATCAATTGTCTATTGATTGACTATTGTACCGTACACTGAATACTGCACCCTATTGTTCTTAAAGAGACACATCTGTGGTGAGAAGAGAGAAATAAAAAAATAAAAAATAATATAATAAAAAAACATCCGTGGGGATGTCAAACAGTAACTAAAGCTCGCGATATCAGGTTGGTCTCGCGATGCTAAGGTTTACTCACTCTCACTCACAAATGTAGCCGTCCAATTGCAAGTTCAAGCCTCTAGATGGGGCTCCTGTATTCTACAGAAATCAGCGGTATTCTAGTAGCTCAGTTGTAAATTACTTTAGTTATTATAGTGCTCCAGTATAGACACAGTGTGTCTAAACACTAAAGCTAAACCACTACAATACTTGTGCACAGGCATGCACACCTTAATGAAAAAGGGAAAACAACTATGTTCCTGAGCTACACCAGTATGACAATAACCCTTATTTACAACAAATGTAACCAATCTATTTGACACAGAATATGTACAATACCTAAAATGAGTTAACTTTAGCCTCCAATTTTAGTTTGTGATCCTTTCATGTGAAAAAGCCTCATTCAGTGGCTGGGGAACCCTGTCAAATCCATTCAGCAATAACAGTTATAGGGGTGAGAACCAGAGGGGTGTACTATAAGTGCCTTCTCCAACTTCACAGGAGGACCAAAACTAAATGTTAAAATTAGCATGTGCCTTTTTGAAACCATCCATTTCATGCATGGGCCCATCTGATGACAATATGAACACATTTGCATTACATACAGTCTATTAATATAAATGATTATATTGTGATAAAACAAAAATACAACATTTTAATGTTGTACCACATGCTTCTGAATTATACATTTCTCAAAGCTAACACCAACTGGCTTAGTATGTTCAGTATTTTGTGTTTTCTGGTTTTTAATAAATAACTCCAAATTTATTAAGAATTCACTTTTGTCAGTTTGACAGTTAGAAAGAGCTCACCAAGAGCTTTAATTTTATATAAACATCTCAGTTTCAAACAAACAAATGTCTCACCCCTCATGTATTCATTACAGTAACCTGTGCAGAGATGACTAAGCAGGTGTCCCACCCACAATGAGCACTGATGACATCAAGAGTCATTATCTGACAATACAGTAGGACATCTTGGGTGTATCATTCTAAATTCGTACTCTTGCATTATATAAAAATGCTTGTTGTAAAATCTCTTGACTCATGCTTTAGATCAAGAAATGGGCATTATTAATCAAATGTATTATTATTTTAGACTAACAAGATCAGATTATTATTGTGGCAAACTACAGATTTGCATATTTCCTTTGAAAGCAATTAGTAAGCAATTATTTTAAATACATATTTAGTCAAATAAAGGCATCTGCAGTTGAGTGTGAGTGTGTAGCCCATGCAACAGGACTTAAGACAAACAGAGACAACGTATGCAAATAAAGTAAATAAAGATCTGTCTCTTTCACACCACCTATTGACACAGGTGTTATTGGGAAACATTTGTTTTTCATGTTGCTCTCTAAACTTCCTCTAACGAACGATTAAACTCAATGACAGTGTGCAATGAATATAGTCTGTTATTGTTGAATCAATCCACCAATAAAGGACTTATGATAGTCCTTTATTGTGATAAGATGTGATAAGATTCATAGTGCATTTCTAATGTTGTTATACGTATATGGTCTTCTCTTGTACTTAAAGTCAGTCCAAAATTAATTAAAATGGGGACATTTATATAGCGCTTTTATCCAAAGCGCTTTACATTATTTTGCCTGACATTCACCCAGTCACACACTGATGACTGCTGCCATGCAAGGTGTGACCAGGAGCAGTTAGTGGTTAGGAATCTTGCTCAAGGATGCTTACAGGTAGGTCAACACCGTGGTTCAAACACAAAACATTCCAGCAGGAAGCCCAACACACAGACCACTAGACCATCCTGTCCCACATAAAGGTAAAATAATATTTGAAAACATTGTTAACTAAACATAAGCCTTTTATTAAAGACTAGATCAGTCCAATGATAAGCTTTTGGAAAACATCCTAAAATGAACAAGGATCCTTGTTGGAGATATAACTCCAAACATATTCAATTAAAAACACCCCTTTACCGTAGACCTACGTGTTCATTTTAGAACTACCGGAATTCTATAACTACTATGGTGATAAACCTCAAACATGATTTGCACATCATTTAAATAAGTTATATAAATTCTAAAAATGAATTGACCTGTAATGTTGGGATAGGTAATAATACACATCAGGACTTACATTTTAATTCTAATGAATGTGAAAACATTTTGGAGCATATATTGAATGGCCAAAATGATTACCTAACCCTAATGTTTATTATAACTTATCTTAACATTACAGGTCAATTTATTTTTAGAAGTTATACATATTGATTATTTAAATTATGTGCCAATCATGTTTGAGCAGTCAGAATGTCCGCTTATGGCCATTATGGGTAAAGATACTCAAAACTTTTTGGTGTTTTGTAATTTTATTAAAAGAATTTTTAAACAAAATATACACATTTAGGAAAAGTTAATTAAATGGGATTTATTTCAACATAGCTATTACATTTCACATTTTTAAAAGGTCAAAATGACCACATTAGTTCTAGTTTTTAAACTTGTAGGGGCTAAAATACACTGATAGCCAGCTTTAATAAAACATGCAGACATGAATGGCGGTGTATTACGTAACAAAGCAAGAGGCTTCTGGGAAATGCATGCTATTTTGAAGTGGAAATTTACCAGTCTCAGTGAATGGAAATGTACTGTCTCTAACAAATATGCTAATCAGCCTGCGAACTTGTTTTTAGTGAAAGTATCTCACTCTTGGCCTATTTCCAAATCCATAGTATCGACTATTGTTCTGTTTTAGGAAATGTTTTCAAAAACATTTTGGTGGAATTTGTCCATATAAACAAAATGTTTTATTCCTTCTATCAATATACAGTATAATCTTAACATGGGAGTTACTCCTGGTTAAACACGGTAAATAAACAATAAATAAATTAAATACTACTGTCATTGTCATTGTTTTTGATGCAATACAAATATTTTAAATGTCAATCTCCCATTATTATCATATTATCCCAGTCATACTGGAGTTATTTTGATTATGTGAGTATGATTAGCCTACATTGCATTGTAATAATTATAGGCTAACTGCACTACATTGTAACTTTAAATATTAAATGTTTCATGGAAGTAGGCTACTAAACTCAAAATGCAGTAATCTACTAATTATTTTCATTAGCCTGCAGATAAACAGTAAAATCACACAAAAAAAAAAAAATTCTAAATATTTATTGTGTAGCCTAGATTCCAAAAACAGATTAGTGTTTCAGGAATCCATCACTAGCTAAAATAAGAATTCTGGCATGTACCTCTATAAAACGTATTCAGCTGCAGTGGTGGCATTTTGATTGGATGCCCTATTGTCAGTAACAAAAGTGGGGGCGGGACTGACAGTAAACCTATAAGAATGATACGCGCATTATGTGATGCGTATATTAATGTACCGTGTATTAGACACAGTATACTACTTCATTGAGATACTCCTGAGGGACAACACTTAAGTGAAAACGTCCCGTAACTCTAGAAGAAACGCACCGCGGTGCAGGAGTCGCCAAGGAGACATCTTCCGCATCTTGCCTTTGGGTGTGTAGCAGCCCATGACATCTTACTGGCCAGCTAACTCACAATAGCATGTAGGCTACATTTGTGTTCAACTCTAGCTATATACAGGAAATTGGTGAGTGATTTTTCATTGTTCATTTGGGAATTGGGTCGACAAATGTTTTTAGCAACGTAGGCTACTGTAGTAGAATTTTTGAATTAACATGTGTTACATTGAAATGTTGGATACTGTAATGTGTAATAACGAGCTATAACATTGTAACCTATGTATGATTATGTTATGCTCTTAACGTAGCCAAAACTGATTTAAGATTTGTTGGGGGAAAAAACTCAAAGCATCTGAGTAACTGTAGCCTGTTGGACCTATTGTCACACTTGTATCGTTGCAATAACAACTGCTACTGTTTTAAGTGGCACAGAGAGGTCGCATTTTAAAGATGCGGAAGATGCGTTTACAGTAGCGAACTGAACATTCTAGAAATGTCCAGTGCGACTTACTGTCTTTAGGTTGCCAATAACACTTTGGGTTATTGAATCATTAAGTGCCAACGCTTTACATATAAATGTTATTCCATAGTGTTGCTAATCTTGCTATTAGTAGTTGCTATTATTGTACAGTCTCTGCGTATAGCCTTTTATACGCGGGGTTCAATACATGAAACCGCTTGGTGTAGTAGGCTTCTTGACGTACAAAAGTATAGCAAACGTTATAGCCTACAACTGCATTTGGGAAATATTAAACTGTTGACAATTGAAGATCCACTGAAAGGGTGGAAAAATGGGATTACACTGGTTAGAGATGATGCCCCTACATCTTGGTTGGTGGGGTTTTTGTTGTTGTTGAATAAGTATGATTAGACATAACAGCATTACCATGGACCTCATTCTTATTTAATTAAGGGCAGACTTTGGAAAACCGTGCAGTGTTTAGAGGTCGACTGTTTTTGTTATTATATATTTTTTAAATATGTATAATAGCATTCATTCAATGATACATGTTTAGCTGGACAACTTCGTAATAATTTGGGGATTATATAATTTATTATGTAAAATAACCTTACATAACCTTTATTCAGATTTTTGCCATCATGCAGTATGATGTAATGTTATATTCGATATTAGTGCTTCCAATATTTTATTTATTTATTTTAAACCCACATGGAAGGAACGATGTAGCACTGTAGGCTACATTTTATCAACACTTAGCCTGTGTATGATCTTCTGGCCTGGGTATTCATATATTTAGGCCACATAGCATGTTGGAACTATTGATTCTTTTACTTAATATATACATTTTTACACAAAATTGTTAATCTTGCTTTGACATCCTTTGGGTGCAGGCTATTTCTTTCCTCTGCATTTGAAAAGGTTTCAAAGTCTAAACCAAATAAATGCCATTGGAAAAATACTTACCAGAGCTATCAAAGTAAATCCGTAATCTTGTTTTAATAATTTGAGCTACGGTGTGTATACTAACATGAGTCATTTAATTTGTCGCAAATCCAGGACTTTTATCAAATGTTGTATTTTGGAAATCATATCTAACTCTTCTTCTTTTAATAAATACATTTGAATCTTTTATGTTTTTTCTCTATTTTGTTTATTTAATCTAGTTTGTTTGTAATAAAGATATTTAGACCTATACCATGCAAAGCAGCTGACTATCTTTGTCCACGCAAAATAGGCTCTAATAAGATTTTTGTTCTTTGTCTTTGCTGTCTTGCAGGAATTGTAACTCTAGGTTTTTAGTAGACCAGAGGCCTGCAGCATCCTCCTCTAAAACTAGAACGACTTCGGTGCCGGTGGATAGCTCTCGCACCTCCCGAAGCATACCCTAGTGAATTTTATCTGACTGTGGATAAAACGGCTTCCATCCAGACAGCAAACCAAAGAAGAGCATTTCCATTGCTCTTAATAAGACCCAAATTCCCATTTCATTCCAATTTTCAAAGACTTTTTAAAGATTATTAAATAGAGATGGCCCCTGGAATGGAAACAGCTGACCTTTCAGTTGTAGGACTTTATTTTTTCCTGGTGCTAGGCATTGGGTCGTATGCTACATGGAAGTCCAATCGTAGCACCGTAAGTGGCTACTTCCTCGCCGGACGCTCAATGACATGGCTGGTAATTGGCACGTCACTGTTTGTCAGCAATATTGGCAGTGAACACTTCATAGGCCTAGCAGGATCAGGAGCAGCAGGCGGATTCGCTGTGGGAGCCTGGGAATTCAACGCACTTCTGTTATTGCAGCTCCTTGGCTGGGTATTTATCCCAGTGTACATTCATTCAGGAGTATACACAATGCCAGAATACCTGTCGAAGCGTTATGGTGGCCAAAGGCTAAAAGTTTACTTTGCTGGCTTATCTGTGCTGCTTTACATTTTTACCAAACTCTCCGTAGACTTGTATGCTGGTGCTCTCTTCATTCACGAATCGCTGGGATGGAACCTTTACCTGTCTATTGTTTTGCTCATAAGTATGACTGCGCTGCTCACAATTACTGGTGGACTAGCGGCAGTAATGTACACTGACGCTCTTCAGGCTGTATTTATGATTGGCGGAGCCCTCAGCTTGATGGTGATTAGCCTGATTAAGGTTGGAGGGTTGGACGGTGTAAGAACGAAGTACATGCAAGCAGTTCCCAATGTTACTGCCATCATGGCTAGCGGGAACTTCTCCTATTCGCCCTCCTGCCGCATTGAGCCCAAGCCAAACGCACTAAGTCTCCTCCGAGGTCCTCTGGATGAGGACCTTCCCTGGCCTGGCTTCCTTCTCGGTCAGACCCCAGCCTCAATTTGGTATTGGTGTGCCGACCAAGTCATCGTCCAAAGGGTCCTCGCTGCAAAGAACATTGCTCACGCCAAGGGTGCCACACTTATGGCCGGATTTCTCAAAATCCTGCCCATGTTCATCATCGTCATTCCAGGTATGATCTCCCGCATCCTGTTTCCGGACGAGATAGCCTGCATCGGGCCAGAGCACTGCCTGGCCGTGTGCGGCTCTCAGGCTGGCTGCTCTAACATCGCCTACCCTCGCCTCGTCATGGCCGTAATGCCCGTCGGAATGAGAGGCTTGATGATGGCGGTCATGATCGCAGCCCTGATGAGCGACCTTGACTCAATATTCAACAGCGCTAGCACCATCTTCACTCTGGACATCTACAAGAGCGCAAGGCGAGAGGCGTCCCAGCGAGAGCTACTGGTCGTAGGTCGGCTGTTTGTGGTCTTCATGGTTGTAATTAGCATTGCCTGGGTCCCCGTTATTATTGAAATGCAGGGTGGGCAGATGTACCTCTACATACAGGAAGTAGCTGGCTACCTGACTCCACCCATTGCTGCCCTCTTCCTGCTAGGTGTGTTCTGGAAGCGATGTAATGAAACCGGAGCATTTTGGGGAGGCATGACAGGCTTCACACTGGGCACCCTGCGCATGATCTTGGCTTTTATTTATCGTAAGCCCCCTTGTGACCAGCCAGACAATAGGCCCGCTTTTATTGTGCATGTCCACTACATGTATGTGGCTGCTGGGCTTTTCTGGCTTTCAGGTTTGGTGGCTGTAGTGGTTAGTCTCCTTACCTGTCCTCCAGATAAAGAGCAGATAAGCACAACCACAATATGGGGGCTCAAAAAAATCACTAAGGTTCCTGTGCAGGATCAAGAGGAAGTATATAAGCTGAAAGAGAAAATCCAGTGCAACAGCAATGGAAGCCTTCATAAAGATTTGCCCCTAGATGTCCGAAATGAAAGGTGTCTGGATGGAGCTGATGTTAAGCTCCTGGTTCCATCCACTGAGCACGATCCAGAAACCCCTAGCACAGAGACAAGTCCAGTAACACCCCCTGCAGAACAAATTGGTAATGGGAAGGTGGCAGGCATCCTTCTTGATAATAACATAGAGCCAGGCATACTCTTACGTTTTCTGGACTGCTTTTGTGGGTATAGAAAGGCTGCTCAGAACACTCAGCCTGCAAAATCGAGTGAGGAAGATGATAGAATTGTTGCTGAAATGCTTTATGAGCCACCCAGGGTTAAACTCATTCTAAATTTTGGCCTGTTGCTCGTGTGCTCGTTGGGTGTTTTTATGTTTGTTTATTTTTCGCTATAGTTTTATTCATTTACTTGTGTGTGTTTGTATGTGAGTGTGTTATGGGAAGGGTAAAGTATGTATCAGTAAAAATCTTTGCAATTTGTGAAGTTCTCTGTAATATTTACAGTTGTTTCTTGTAGTTATATAACATGGGTTCTAAGCTTATTCTAATCATTTTTAAAAAATGGTTAAAGCTTCTATCGATTTTAAGCACTGATAATATGCTAATAGCGCTTATTGTTAATATTGTATAAAGAATATACATAGTTTTTTTTTTGTTTGTTTTTTCAAAGCCCTTGTTTTCTCATTTGGTTTTTGCTATGGTGAATAATAATGTTTTTTTTTTAAGATATGTTTTTGTTCTCCATTACAGCATGTCAGTGTTGCAAATGCAGTGATTATTGTTTTCATTGCTTATAGTTACTCCTATATTATATTTATGGTCCAACAAATCAAAAACAAATCCTGCTGGGTTGAATGCAAGGTAACAAAACTGTACCTAATATTAACTTTTCATTCCTCATGTATTTGGAAAGGTCAAGAATCAGGCCTTATGCCACATAAAAATTGGTGTCAAAGTAAAACTTTTTTTGTCAAGCTAATGTCGAATACTATAGACCAGAGGTCTTCAAAGTTTGTCGGGCCAAGGACACCTCGGCCGATAGAAACACAGCACAGGGACCCCCTATCACATATAGTATAAACTATTTTGTTGCCGGGCTAACAATAATGTGTAGGACAGTCTATAGTGCCATGTATGAAGTAGGCCACTAACTATGCAATTGCAATATTTATTGGCGGATTTATACTTATAAAAAGTTGTGTTTATGTTAATGTATAATTTATGTATAGTTTCAGATCAAATCATTTGGAGGATCCCCTGCAATACCTCTGAGGACCTCCTATGGGTCCCAGACCCCCTGTTGAAGACATCTGCCATAGACCTAACTTTGATATTTTTTGAAATAGCATCCTTCCCTATTCATAAAGAATAAATAGTATTGGCTAGTGTGGTAAACATCCTTTTCATTGGATGTTCAGAGTTACTGTTACTGTGGACAAATACTCTTTCAGTTTGAATTGTATTTTCTGTTACTGAATTTCCATTGTTTTTAAATGATGATAACTTAAGTGTTATAAATAAATCCAGTTCCACTGTTATTGACACTAACAATCATCATATACACAAATGCTTATTTGTATTTACAACCCCATAGAGTTGGGTGTCTATATTATTGTGGCTCAGTGGTCATTTTAATTACCCTCTTATTTCTCATGTATTTTATATCGTATACTTACCAAATGTGTCTTAGTGTAGTGGAACTAAAACAAATCTATATTCACATTTTTGTTAATTGTGTGCCGTGAATACCACATCTGATAAAAGCTACGTTATATTTTTCTTAGATGTGTAGTACATTATTCAGATGACCTTAAATCACTGGAAGCAACGGTTAACGTTCAGGTGCGTAAAGTTGGTGGCCTTCTGAAATTTAAGCGTTGCAAAGTGCTGACTGCCCGAGCATCAATGTTGTCTCATATTTTCCCTTAGTTTACGCAAAGAGCAAAGCAAAGTTAAACAAATGTGTTCTCTGTAGCCTATACTGTGGAACCACATAGATTAGTTAATTGAGCAGAAAGTAATAACTTCTATGTGTAAAGTTAACAGTTTTCTATGACAAACTATTTAGGGGATTTTTTAAATAAGAATAATAAGAAACATTCTGGTTTGAGATTAGCTTTAACATTTTAAGAGAAAAATGTTACAGTTGCTATAAAATATTGATTTTATTTTTAAAGTTAAATAAAGTTTATGATAAAATACCTTTTTCTTTTTTTCTTAAAATGTATTACATTATCAAAATGTAATGCTGTACAGAAAAACACTACCCCGAGGGAGCTTCATTTATAGTTCCCAATATATAAGCTATTTAGATATTTTTGGTCACTTAGCCTCACTTTTATCTAAATCTATTTCACGTTTTAATCTAAAACAAAATTATATCTTATCTTAAAAACATTTTGATCCAGATTCACAATGTTATATTTTCTGAGATATCATTGGCAAATTAAAGTACGGATCCAGTTCCAGGCTTAATGATGTCTTTGCAAAACATCAGCATTCCTGTTGATATACTGAGGTTCAACAGAAGCTTCGTATTTCTTGATTTACTTCATTGTGGTTGTTATACACTAGAATAAAAGCCGATACAGCCTTGCCTTTACGACCTATGGCTTGTAGATGTGTATCAAATATAAGTACTGTACGGTACTACAGGTAATCCACCAGTGTCATGTTTCCGTATAGGCCACTGCACTGTCACAACACAGGTCTGTTTGCTGCTGTTGTTGCCATGGGTTACTCATATCCTACAGGCATTTTATTAATAAGATCATAGATGAGGTAGAATTGGCTAATACCATGTCCCATACTTTTCCAGCTCCACAACAAGCCACTCTCCTCCAAGCCCCTGAAGTCTCATGTAGATCAGATTAGAGAACCATATTAACACATTCTTTCTTTCATAACAGCCATAATAGCTACAACTAAAGTTCAAATCTTTCACACACACACACACACACACACACAGTGTGGTTGGCTTGTCACTAGTCGCAGAATTGTAATTTTACTAAATAAAGAAACGCACATCCAGAGTTTAACATATAAAAAGATGGGAGGTACCTTATCAGCCTAAACACTCAAATAAGCCTATGAGTACGTATATTGCTCATTACTGCCTCACAAAAGCAAGTAAATCCTGATCCCACAATAAGGCTGCAGTCCACTGTGTGACTGGAAAGTAGTATTAACATTTTGTGCATGATATTTTCCTGGCCTGAAGGCTATGCACCAGTATCTCGGCTAAATGGGTAAATGAATAACTGTGACTAATGTGAATTTCTGAAAATCTCACCTGCGCTCCCTGTTCCTTGAATATAGCTGTAGAAATTTGAGACACTGTGTGACCTTGAAATAACTTTGAGATTATCAGAACAATCATGATCTGATTCACACTGGTCTGACGGTCGATATCAATTCTTCAATTGTCAATCGATTTCATCCTAATGCTTTGGAGGGTGGACTGGGCTTACCTAGAACACAGCAAAATGGTCTGCCTTTTACAGTACCTGACAGTGCACTTATGCTAGCAGCAGCTTCACTTGTATTGTACACATGTGGGATAGGGGATCATCGTGCTGATAGTATGAGGTAAATGAAGTGTCACACACCTAGCAGGGTGATATTTGAGATCGCACCATGTCAGGGTTAACTCACAACACTGCAGTAAAACATTGTCAATCCTCAAGTTAGTTAGGAAATGTTACATTTCCCCTGTTTCTTTCTACCCTGCATTCAGGCTACATACACACTCCTCTTCAAGCCCCCATCCAACTCCCGACCTCCTGCTTTCCCAACAAGACACTGACG
Source organism: Forbesichthys agassizii (assembly GCA_026546735.1). Taxonomy (NCBI): domain Eukaryota; kingdom Metazoa; phylum Chordata; class Actinopteri; order Percopsiformes; family Amblyopsidae; genus Forbesichthys; species Forbesichthys agassizii. The sequence goes on along the minus strand of JAODLL010018172.1, from coordinate 6,395 downwards.
ATATTGTACTTGTGGAAAAGTACTGCCGTTGACGCCCCTCTTTGTTCATTGTCTATTTTGGATTGCAATACAAAAACAATGGTACAAAACAAATGGACTAAATTGTCTCAAAGCATTTCTCTGACTATAGGCATTTATAACATGCATGATTACCCATACCCACTTTCCATATAAAATCTCTCCAGAGATGTTCCAAGATTCGCTGATACAAACTACTGCTAATCTTGCCAGGATACTGCCTCCGCACCACAATATTATCAGTACCAGATGGAACTGTGACTGCGGAGGGAGGCCCTTAGCTTGTCCAACACCCTGATTTATTACTTGTTTTCATGGTGGTGCCCTTGAGAGAGAGAGAGGAGGGTGTCTGGATTTGACAAGGGAGAGGCAGCAATTAAAAGCCCCAGCAAAGGCTCAGCTGGGTCAGACAGGGACAAGTGCCCATGCCTTTCCAAGGAGTGTAGCCAGGAAATGACAGTCACCAGTAGGGCTGACAGGTGAGACATACGACGAGAGATGCTTTATCTGGTGATCCTGTTATACAGAGAAATGATGCTCCACAACAACAAACAACAAACACTGCTGTCTGGAAAAGTGGTTGGTCCTATCCCCAACATGGTCAAAAGATTCCAATAGGGAGGTCAAGTTTGGAAAACACTAATGTCCAACACATATAATAACAGAAATGGTATATATCCTCTTGATATTTCTAATATTTTCTATTATTAATTCTAATACTGACTGATTAGGCTTATTTATAATATTAAGTGTGCCGTCATTGCAAGAAAAATATGCTAGTTAAATAAGGGGTTACGTGGGTTTTAGAACCACTGATGTAGGCTACTGTAAATTATACAAGATAAAGCGTGTGGTCCCAGATGCACAGGTCATGTCTCTAAATATAGATCACTCACTTCATCCGTGAGAGAACAAACAGATTTAGAATGCTATGTCGTTTTTTTTATTTGCTGCATCACCAACTGTAGCCTATTTCTGACAGTTACTGTAAAAACACAAAATCAGAACCGAAGCCTTGCATGGTAGATACCATGTAAGGAGTTAATAATAAGCCTATGTCTGCTGCCTGCCTGCTTAATGCCAAAAAAAAAAAAAATAGGTTATGCGTGATGCACAAGGCTATGGTACTATTGGATTTAAAGTTAGGTGTTATTTCTGAATCTGCTTTTCTCTGAATTATGGTAAGAACTATGAGTAACATCCACTGCAGCAGGTGGGCCATGCATGCAAAAAAGCTACTACACCAATGTTTACGTGCCCTTGAGCAAAGTATAGATTCTGTACAGCAAAACAGGGCTTGATGCTGCTTCTGCTGCAATGTGTTTTTGTATTATTGATTGTATTATGATCAGTTTCTGACCATGGTTAGTGAGATAGAGACAGAGCAGGCAATCGGAAAATACGTATAGCACTCATTGATTAAGGTGACCTTTGAATCTACGGCCCAACAAACATTGCCAATTGTTCCTGCCAAAATAGCCACACACACGATCCTGGCTAAACTCTGCCAGCATGCCTGCAGATCACAGTATTAATCCCCTGGAATAGAGCATACATGGCACCTCCTTCAGGAGGGAAAATGGTCTTGTTGACATGGGAATGCATGTTTATTGATGCTACATTCATCTGGTTTTATGCAAAGTAAGCCTATTTCAAATTTTACTGTATCGTTATACACAGTAACGATGGTTGGATTCTCCATTTAGCTCTGTAGAATCGTGTTATCCTATGTCTTTGTAGTGGTGCCATCTGTAGACAATTCGTAAGTTGCAATCCATTGCAGGTCGGAACTCGGAAGTTGATATTTCCGAGTAGGTTTTGTACAGACTTCCAATCTAGATGTGTCCCAGTGCATCTGTTTGGGAAAACATGGACGTCTGCAGCAAACTGACGTTTATAGCAAGTCTCTAATCTTCACCAATCATTTATGGAGAACAAAAAGCTATCTGTTCACAGCGCCATTAGTGAATAGAAACACTAGAGCAGCTGATTGAAAAGATTATTATAAGAGAGATGGAAGTAGTAGCTAATAGACTACAGCATGCGTGCAAATATGTTTCACAACACAAATGCTGGAATTTTGAATATGTTTTTGCTTATTGCCAACTGTGTGGTCACACGCCGCCACATCTGACATCCTGTGGGTTTATGTTGGCGAAAAATCTTGCCCTGAGTTCCGAGTACAATGGACCATTACCTTCCAGGTGGGACTTCACACCATTGACACATAAGCTCACATGCTCACAGCTTACATGCTTTGAATATGGTATGACACTCTTGACTCATTTAATACGGCCTTTTTGCCATTTTCACATGGATTGTCAGCAGACTGACCAACCAGGAACAGGAGAAAAATAGTCTTACCTCAATGCAACATGATAAGCCCTTATCTCTTATCTAATTATTTTTCTGCTTGATTTTTCACAGGAGAGGGTTTCCTCATTCTCATGTGATGATTACACAACTGAAATGTAGTGGAACTGGACAGTTTACATTTCAAACATTTCAATTGGTTAATTCTGGCCTAAGCTGTCTTGAAAGAGAATGGTAAATAAATTGAGACACACATTCTTGCAAAATGTGTGATGACTTGTTCAAGTATTTTAACTGGGCAATATTGCTAATTCACTTCTCACCTGGACCATTGCAAATATGAATGTTTGTGTCAGAGTTTATGTAACAACATAGAGTAACAGGAGGTTTTATTGTTAATTGCTTCCAGTTCCAGCCCTGTACTCTCATTTGCATGTAGCAGTCTTGCATCCACCTTAGCTTTCGCCTTCCAGTCAAACCCTTGACCCCTGAATATATTACACTAGCTATTGTTGATGTCAGAAGGCCTCTGGTTGTTGGGTTTTAATTCCTGACCCCACAAACCTGACCTTATATAGAAATGATATTGTGCAGTGAGTGGCAGTTATAGTACTGAACATTGCTAATGATCAGATTGTTATCAGATTAAAGAGATCTGATCTGCGACCATAGTCATTTCCCAATGAACCATCAACATCTGTCTCAAGCATATTGTTTATATAAAAATCCAAGATGAATCTGTAGAGTGAAGCACAAGCCATTTCTGTCGCAGGAACTTGTACTTCAGTTTGAGTACATGCAACCAATGGTTTTAGCTGTGCCTGGCTATTTCCATCTAAGCAAACTATTTGAATACACGTCATAAATCATACATCAGATCTTTAATTTGCATAATATTTGTAAAACGGCAGACGTGGTAAATCATGAAACCACCACAGCTAAAGTCAAGGTCAATAACATTTATTTTTAAATCCATAAAGATAAATAACAAGTGGCTTTATAAACTACAATCTGTATATTTTGTTTTAGATGAAAAGTGCAGAAAATGATTGTAAGATAATACATTGTCAAAATTTGGTGAATATCCTCACCGTCCACTTGCTGTCCATACTGTGTGCACATTGGCTCCTCAAATGGGAACACAAACAAAGTGGTGCATACAGCACCACACAACACTATTCCCACCTTTGCAATGCATGTCCAATTTTGGGAGGCGGAGCATCTGAGGGATTCGTTTATGGCATTGAAGAGAGAGCTACTTCTGTTTTTATTGAGTTCAAATGTATCAAATCTTTCTCCTGCAGCTTTAAGATATATATTAAATATATTAAAATAATAACAAAGTTTATATCTGGCTAGGAAACTTAAATCAAACAATTTCAACATGCTAAGTGATTAATATAATACCAGATATACCGGTATACTTAATGTTGCAGGGGAATTATGTTCTTTAACTTTCCCACACTCATCTCGCTGTGTCAATGCGTCTTGAGGATAAAATTTTCCTATTTGTTTTAAGAAATTCAACCCAACCTTACTCCTTACTAAAGTCCATTTTACCACGTGCATTCAGATATCAGTTATACTATCAGCAATGTCACTGGAACCGACAGTTTTTGTTAAACATAAATAAATCAAAGACAAAACAAAATAAAAAACTGGTTTAGAGATAACACAAAGACATGGGAAGTCAAATTTTGTTTTTATAGACCACATAGAGCATGCAAACACTCTCTTACAAACAGGTTGGTTTCAGCTGAGGAAGTTAATGCAAACAGGTTTAAGAACATTTGGTTGTACAACATAACAGTTTTTCTGCTGAATTTACAAACTGTTAACACGTATTTACTGTAACTCATACTAATCATACTTAAAAACCCTGAGTTATATTAGACTACGACATCTCCTGCCGTGCAATGCAGGTGGTGTGGTGTAGTGTGTAGGCACCAGAGGTAGTGAACATACTGTAACTGTGGTCCAGGTCACATCCTTTGGTAGCATCTAAATAATGCATTGGACTGACAATAATACAACTTATTCATAGAATGTAAGAGTTTCTGTTTTTGACTGGACACATTGTGATACATTTTGTTCCATGTATAATTCAAATTGTTGTTGCACTCAAATCCATTGGATCCTAACTGTCCAACAGAACAGTTAGGATTTGTTGGACAGAGGGATTCCTCCCTTTTGGTCCATTTTCATTGTTTCCTGCGTTGTAGTTTTTAGGAAAGTTTTTCTTTGCCCAGTGGGAGGAATACAGTAGGTGAAGGGTGTGTCATTTGTTTCCATGTGAAATGTAGGCCCCGGGCAGTGCAGCCCTTTGAGATATACTGTAAATTATAAATAAACTTGACATGACATGACTTGACTTGAGTGTTTGTTGAATTTCTCTGCCTTTACATGTCTCCACCTCTTTTTCAGCCAGTGGAAAATTACCAGCTGACATATGCTGTAATGTGTGTGTTTGGTTCTTGTCATGTGTGTTTGTGTGTGTGTGAGTAGCCGACATTAGCTTGTTGTGTGTAGGACAGTAGTTACATTCGTCAATGTTTGTGTTTACAACATATTTGTAAGGAAAAATGTAGGTTTATACTTGTTGCACATTACTGCCACCTAAAGGTTGAGGTTAGAGCTAAAAGTAAGAAGTGAAACAACTGCCGTTTTCCGTTTTGTAGACTACCCCATAGTGGAGAAAATAGGAATTGTATGTTCCATAGTCAGGTTCAGTCACTAACTCTCATGCTATTCACTGTGTAAAGTAATACAAAAGTATAAGCATGGGTCATAAGGTTTGCACAAAAGTCTGGAATTCATTAAAAGTATAGGCATATATATTTATTATTTATGTGTGTGTGTGTGTGTGTGTGTGTGCGTGAGCGTGTGCGTGAGCGTGTGTGCGTGTGTTTATGCATACAGGACTAAGTTAGGTGATTCAGAACATTCAACACTCCCACTTTTTTTCATCAGATTGAATTAATGATTTTTTTGCCTAAACACATTAACACACATGTGCACATGCACACAGTATTTCAAAGTCAAGTGGGACAGATACTGTAAATCGAATACTAGCGGTGTGCCACCTGCTATCAACTGTTTTGGTCTCAATCCCAGACGTGTGAATCTGCAGACCATCATCCCAACATAGGAACAGAGACATAAAAAAAGGTTGGTGAAATTACAGTAATCCAATAGATCACACATTTATTGTGAAAATAATGTTATGTAGTTTGAATACTTTTCACTTTCCCCCTTTTTAGGGCTGTATGCTAGTAAAACAATTCATGAGATTACAAGAATACATACCATGTCTTATTGGCCCAACATGACCCTTCACCTGGGGGAATCCCTGACAAGCGCCTTGGGTCGTTACCTTGACAACTGGAGGCGTAAGGAGACAGCGGCGGCAGACGCCTTGGAGAAGGTGCTGGCTGAGGAGAACTTCAAGAACGTGGCGTGGTACATGGCAGTAATGATAGGCATGTTTGCCTTCATCGTCGTGGCAATACTGGTTAGCACGGTGAAGTCGAAGCGGAGAGAGCACTCTAATGACCCCTACCACAAATACATGGAGGGGAACTGGACCGAGCAGATTCAAGAGAGCTATGTCATCAACAACCCCAATACAAGTTAAGGAAATATACACAATCATCACAATAATCACAACAGCAAAACCTATCGTGCTAGATTTTCCATCAGAAAAATCCACAGTGGTTAACGAGTAATGAAAATATTCCAGTCATCTTTAAAATTTTAAATAAAAAATAATAAATAAATAAAAATGTTTTGTTGATTTATGTGTCTGTTGTTTCGTTAACCAATGTTTTTATCTGTAATTAGCTTACAGTAAAATACTGGCCTATTATGCAATATTTCTTTTGTATGAAAGTGCATGCTAAATGACCAAATGTAAATGGAATTTAATTTTGACCCATCAACATTATTAACGTTAATCATTTTATGGACCTGCATAATGAGAGAGACAGTGAAAGAATCATCATATATCATCATATATATATATATATATATATATATATATATATATATATATAGAGAGAGAGAGA
>JAODLL010018161.1:0-26880 GCA_026546735.1 Forbesichthys agassizii | reverse complement strand
AGACCCAGGACTAGGTGGAGAGATTATATCTCCACACTGGCCTGGGAACGTCTCGGGATCCCCCAGTCAGAGCTTTCTAATGTGGCTCGGGAAAGGGAAGTTCGGGGTCCCCTGCTGAAGCTGCTGCCCCCGCGACACGACTCCGGATAAGCGGATGACGATGGATGGATGGATGGATGAATGGAAAAAAAACCAATAGGCTCCCCTGACATCATATTCACATCATATTCACAAATGCAAGAAACAATTGCAAATATGTATAATGTTCAACCCTGTACTCCTGTATTAAAACTGATATGTTGCTACATTATTTGTAATAGCAACAGAATTTGGGGGAAATGAGAAAAAAAAATTGAAAAAAAAAGATGTACCTGTTATTGTATAAATAATATAGTTACCTAATGAGTTTTTTGATAAATACGGTATGTGCGGCATATCTGACTGCATGTTTGATGTGTGGTGTGAACACTATACCTTCCAAAAATAAGTCAGAAAAGTACGGGGTTTATTAACACATTTTAAGCTGCACATCTACTGTATGAAATACTGTATTATCTGCATAAACAGATTGATGTTTAATTTAGTTTAAGCAAAAAAGAAATTGAGGAAAATGTGTATGACTACATTGTAATTGGGATGACATTCGATAATCAATTAAAACATCAGGAATAAGTAGAAACTCAAAACCATAAAAATAGTACAAATATAGTTATTTAACATCTTCCCTGCTTTTTTTAATTTATATATATATATATATATATATATATATATATATTCAAAAGGTACAATCCATAATCTTGCCCTAGAAACACAAAATTTGGCCCTGAATCACCGTTTGTGCACAGAAATGTGTGGGTGAAGGGGTAGAGTATGTTCTGTTGTAAAAATTAAAACATTTAGGTAACACTGATTTTAACCACAAGGCAACCGCAATCACAATTACAATCAAATCAATGAGTGTATCTTTAAAATTTGTATCTTAAGACCAGGAGCAATGAAAATTAAAATATACAATGCCAAAATACATATTTATTAAATTTGGATATAAGCTGTATACATCTTAGATATTATTTTTCTTAGTTTAAAGCTGGAACTGGAAGCAACCAGTTTAAATGGTATAGTTTGTCACTTGAATGTGAAATATTGTAATAAAACAGAAAAAGAAATACATGATTTAGTGTACAGAAAACACTAATGTAACATTTACTATAGCAATGACACTGCTGACTGGAACTTCATAGGTATTGTAAATCTTGTGTAAAATAGTGTAAAGTTGTCAATAAATAAGCTGCATCAATATCAGACATGATACATCAGGAACAATATAAAATACAGTATAAGGTACCCATTGTTAAAAAAGAGAACAGGGCATACAGAGGTCGCATAAATATTTTTGTTGAAGCAGCACAATGCTGTGTACTGTAAATAAAATAATATACTGTGTGCAAAACATGATTGTCTGATCCACAATTTAAGACATTTTGGTCATCAAAATTGCTACATCACTCAACTCTCTTGTTTTTCAAACACTTCTAACCCATTTTTGTTTTGGCAAAGTGAGTAACCTTTCAGTCATCGACATTTAACATTAAAAGTGCCATTATTATGGTCATCTTTTTTCTTTCGCTAGTATATTATGGTGATAGGAATGGCTGGGTTATCACAGAAGTATCAGTCCTACATGCTCAAGTTTCCTAGCATTGTGAGAAAACTCAAAGAGTGATTCAACTCTGCCACTAGAGTAACAGAACTCGTCTGGCTCACAAGGCTAAAAGCTTCCAGGAACAAGAGGCAAATATAAAATATTCCATGGGTTAGTGGAGAGCAGTTATTCTCCTGTGCAGAGTTTGTTTAGTGTTCATCATTTGGCAAGGTCAGTCTACAATGGCAGACAAGAAAGCCATAACAGCCACACCACAGCAGATGAGCACCATATGCAACAGGGAGTGTCTAAGAAAAGGAAAAGATAAAATATACATATTTATTATGTGTCACACATACACACATATACATGCATATAAAAATAAATTTCCACATGAATAAACACAAAGAATAACAAACAGGGTAACCATTTATGTTAATTACTGAATAATGGTCAAACCAAACGGAAGAGAAACATCCACATCAAACCCAAGTCATACCTAAAACTAGACTCCTCTAGCAGGTCGGGGACCACATTCACCAAGGCTATGTACAGGAAACCTCCAGAAGTAAAAGGCAATATCCATGCAGTTGCATTTTCTAGACAGACAGAAGACAGTTATTGACAGGACTGTTGGACAACAATAATCCTCTGAAGCCCGTCTGGGGGGGCAGCATGTGTTGTGTGAGGTCCTTGACTCACCTGTGCCTTTAGGAGACAGAGCACACAGGGCAAAGGCAGCTCCTAGCACCCCCACCATGGCTGTGAACAGTTGCATACGTGCAGCGCTCCAGCGGTCAAAGCCAGCCCGAAGTAAAATAGCAAAGTCTCCCACCTACACACGCATACATAAATACTGTATGTGGTTATCACACTTTAGGACCCATGAACATCAAAAAGATAATACAGAAATAATTGTGTAGCTTACGCAACTCCTCCCATAAACAACACTATTGACAACTTTATCCTACACAAATGTAGGCCAAGTTAATAACAAAAGAAAAAGTAGAACAATCTTATTAGACTTAATATAACAACAAAAAAAAGTATGTGAGCCCGTTGCAGTTACCTGCATTTCAGCATAAATGTGATCAGCAAAATGTGATATGATCTTCATCTAAGTCACAACAATAGCCAACACCATCTGCATAAACTAATTATTTTTGTTTAGTGTTTTTTTAGTTATTGTACTCGTCAGAGATGTTAGAATGTTCCATAATTCTTCAGCTGACACTATGATTCTTTACCTCATTTAGCAAACCTAAAGCAGTGGTCCCCAATCCTGGTCCTAGAGGGCCGTTGCCCTGCATGTTTTAGCAGTCTCCCTGCTCCAACACAGCTACTTCAAATGAATAGCTTGTTTATAATGAACCAATCATATGAATCAGCTGTGTTGGAGCAGGGAGACATAATTTAGATACGTTTTCCACCATGCACTGTGAACTTTTTTACTGTGTGTTGAATAAAAACATGAAGACATAATTGTTTGTGTGGTATTAGTTAAAACAGACAGTCTATTGTCTTAGAAGATCACTTTTTATGATCAATTCATGATGAAATCCAGGTAATTCCAAAGGGTGCCCATTTTTCTTGAAACTGTATTACCACATTACATAATATTTTAGTTATACAATACTACAAATAGTATAGGACAAATACATGGATAGATAAACTAAATACTGTGCATACTGGGGATCTCAGCCCCTTTTCAGCTTCTTACACAATACATTCAATTGTTAATTTTAAAATACATATTTTAAACAAGTCAACAGTGACTTCAAAAGACTGCATTTACCTCATGAGGGATCTCGTGAAGCAGAATGGCAAAGGTAGTTAGGAACCCAACCTGTAAGAACAGGCACGTGAGTACTTTAGCTACTTTTCAACTGCAGAAAATAGGCATGTAAAAACAGGTCAATCAGAATCTAACTGGTCCTGATACGTATTTTTTGTGGTAGCTTTTTTCACCGCTCTCCACAAGCAATGAAGGCTGTGAAGGTGTGTGTAGAAACACTGTAACATTATTACTTTTTTCAGTAATTAGTAGAGTAACTAATTACTATTTTCAAAACAGAAATAATATTACATAATATGACTAATATAAGTAACTAAGCAATGGTGCATTACTGAGTTACAATAACGACATTTCTGGTCCTAGCAAACTCATCTGGTTTGAGAGGCTGCAATGTTTTCACTTTAGCTGACTGTTTACTCTTAAGGTTAATCATTGTTACAATAAAATTGATTAAATTCTAAAATGAGCTGGCTACACAGGTTGGCATTTTTCGGAAGGGGTGAGATAGGGCAGTGATTGTGAAAGTAATATAGTAATGTAACTAGTAATGTAATTAATTAAATTATATACCCAGTAATAAGCACATTTACATTATTTTTTGAAGGAGTAATAAGTTACTATATTACTATTCCCGAGTAACTTGTCCAACACTGGTGTAGAACTGACTGCAAGCTTCAAATCAACATTTTTTTGTGTAGGGCCACTTTGGCTGATCGGAATTGAGGGTCCTATAATTTCCAGCTCAATAAACAGAAATGCACAGTGCAAGTTAACAGCATAGGTCGATCTAAGGTCTTGAGATGTGGTGGTAGGAGTAATCGGGCATAACGGTGGTAGAGTTAAATAAGATTTGGGTTGGGTTAAAATGAATACACCATCAGTAGAGTTTAGAAGTAGAGCTGTGCAATTAATCAAATTTAAATCGTGATTTTTATTTTGTCTCCTAACAATTACAGAAACAATATAATTGAGGAAAAACTCTTATTTTGTACATTACGTTTTGCAAGTAAACTCTTATTTTGTACATTACGTTTTGCAAGTAAACTCTTATTTTGTCTTGTGTTCTGAATGGCAGGCGCACACACTCACTATCACTGATTACAGGATGAAAGTGAAATATTAACTAGGGATGGCAAAATAAAAAAAATGTCAGTGCCGATACCGATACAGTTACCGGCATTTTGGGTATCGGCCGATACAGAGTACCGATCCGATTCCAGTGTTAAATTAAGTTTTAAGTAAAGTTGCAAAGTAAATGACAGCCATTCTCTATTTTAAGATTTAGATGCATTTTATTAACCTGCTGCTAATAGTGTGGCCTGGGTAGGTTAGACATGGCTGATGCTTGACTGTAGACCTGTGCATGTAAATTAATTTAATCAGCCCCATAGATCGGTTACAACTGTCCAATTGTCACAGATACCGATCCAGCTATTTAAGTCAGTATCGAACCGATTTTAGATCTCAGAATCGTATCGGTGCCATCCCTAATATCCACATGAAAAGTATTAATATATAGTTCACAGTTGAAGTTGTTTTCACTGTTGAGGTGCAGTAAATGCAACGTCTTTCCAAAGTCAATGAGTGATCGTAATAAAAAAATTTAAAAAAAAAAACTGATTTCAATATTTACCAAAATAATTATGATTTTAGCTTTTTCCATAATCAAGAAGCTTTACTTAGAAGTGGTGGGGGATTCCTTCAATTACAGCCAATCAAATAAGCTCCTCTCATTCCCTTTAATGCAGCACACATCGTCTATTTCTGTCTACTACTGCCAATTTCAAAATGAACAGCAAAAGTCTAGACAGGCTTGAAAGAAAAATCTCTCAGAAGGAAACTGTTGTCCTTGTTCAGGAGGTGTAGCGTCACTAAGTGTGCAACTGCATACTGTATGCCACCTCTAATATACATTTTTAAAAACAAAATGTAATTCAGTGTAGATGGATCAGGGACCATGTACAAATTCCATTGTATTAATAGGTAATTTCCATCTGCAGTTCCTGAACTAGTAAAGAAAACAATTAAGCACTTTACAGATAAAATCTTGTTCACTAAGCTTTTGTTCAATTAGCCTTCGCTTAAAGCTGGGAAACGACCACACAATGCCTGTACCTGTAACAATATGTGGTCTGACCAGGCAGAGAAACTATCACATTTCATTTGATCTGACACTACGCCACCTGATTTTGTTGACACACCCTCAGTTGTGTCCCCACACCAATTTTGGCATAAGTAATGTCATTGACAGCCAGGAAATGTGCCAAACGTGCCAAGTCGAGAGAAACACCACCTTTCACCTAACAAAAATTATCACTAACTATATTAGTGCTATCACCGGCTTTGTGCCATCCAGAACTCGCAATGATTTTGTAATCTTGTTTTCATTTACCTGCACCATTTAACACTAGAAAGCTAGCAGCAGTTTATGGACTGCAGTTTCTGGATTAAAATAAAGATAAATCACATTGAATGCAACAGCTTTGTCTTTCCATGACTATTCATACATGTCAAGAAAATCCCATTGTTAAATTTATCCTGTGTAGTGCTGCAATCTTTTCATAATGGTGTTCACCCTGTGCATAAATAATACATGTGTCAAAATAATGGTTAATGCTCTTTATCCTATATAGTGCTTTTCATCTAAATGGCATGTAGCCAAACAATGCATTCCACCAATAGTTTAGAGAACACGAAGATCAGAAATCTACACAACAGTATGCTATTGACATGCAGTATCAGAAATGTTTTATTTTCTAGCTAGCTGCTAATAAATGTTTTTTTGCTCAAATAGGCAGAGCCTCTGTGCCTCTCACTACATGTTTGACCAAGCCAGCCGTTCAATAGCTCCTACAGCTGGATTAAAATACTGGCCTGGAACAATAGCACGGGAGGCCAAGTTGTCCCTGAACGATCGTGTTCCATGGCCATTAGTCATGGGTGTGGAAAAGGGGCTTTTATTTAATCTTGTCAAGTTCCTGACTCCGAGTTGTAAACAAAGCATAACACACTGCCTCCATTACCAAAAACTCAAAAGCAGCAAGTCAGCAACATGTTTTTTGCAGCAAAAAATAAATAAAAGATAACCACACGTGATACAAAATGTAAGCACATAGTGAAATGGTGTACATTTGAGAAATGAAATCAGCTTCCTCTTTGGCAGTCCTACTGCTGCTAGGTCATGCTGTCCGCCTTATGCCTCTCCAGCTGGACTCTACTGCAGAGCTAAATTCATGAAGCAACACATACTCCTTACAGTAAGCCAGAAAGTGGAATTTCTATTAAATCAAAAATACGATGAGTGTTTCTCTACGACTGTACTTTTTGTACCTTGATACATGGCATAATCTCTTCAGATGGTTTGTAAAACACTACAAGTGTGAAAACAAACCTGCAAAGTAAAGTTGTACTGCATGTCTAAACAAGTGCAGGTGATTACTTGGGGACTCTGGGGGTACCGTAACCTCATATAAAATGTAAACGATAATATGCTTAAACTATAACAGACTGTGTTTGTATTATGCTACAGCATTACCAGTGATTTGTGTCCATTTATGTCGGCAGGACCGCTGACACAGCAGAAATACTGTAATGCTCTGCCAACAGCGCTGTACACAGTGCCAAACAAGACGGTCACAAGGGAGAGCCGATATGTGCCAATTTCCACAGCGGCACATCTTCATCCTTTGCTTTTACTTAATGCTCCTACGATTTTCTGGCAGTGGGTTGTAGCTCCATGTGGAAAACGGTTTTTATTCGAGCTGGATGGAATCCTACCATGTCCATAATTACAATGAAACAAACAAGGTAGTGCAGTTAACTTAGATGTTAATGTCTATTACTCTGAAATGTACCTAATAATAAGGACAGAACTGTACTGTATGTGACCATGAGTGAAACCAACTGGACTAGAATTAAAACACAGGGGCAGATACACATACTTTAGAGTGCAATGTAAACAGCGAGTCCACAGAAAGTGCACGCTGTGCCTTTTCATCTGCAATTTGCATTGACAGTTTATAAAAAATAGAATAATGGGGCTATACACTATTATGGTTTGATACGTTTCATTTTCAATTTGACGGTTTCTGGGATGGAGTGAAAAGCGGAACTTGCCATTCTGCGCTCCTGCAACAAGAAGAATGCAGTTCTGTTTGTATACAACGCCACGTTTTTACGCAAACGTAGTGATGAAATTATGCCTAAAACATGCATTAAAGCAAGACTGTGTAAGATGATGCTTAGTTTTTGCTATCAGCCCCCCGCCCCCCCCCCACCGTTGACATGTGCTTTCACATCATTGTCGTAACAAGTAACAAACTGCGCTTTCATAGACGGCAGTACACGTGCATTTGTCGACAAGCAGACTAAACCTGGTGACAGCATCATATGCACAAGGACAACGTCAACTGATAAGGCAGAGTAAGATACGTTTCCATAATTCTACACTATGTAACACACAAACATTTTTTTGTAGTTTTGCGGAAATACTGTGTTTGCTAAAATGTGGGTGAGATTAGGCTAAGTTGCATATAACATACATGCTCCGACTATCTTAATTATTTCAAGACTTAAAAGTTAGCAAGGACGTCAAGTAGGCCTATTTGGCGTGAGATTGTTTAAAACTGACAAAAGGTTTTTGGGTGAGATGAAGGTATTTGAGGGCTAGCCTGAAACGGGTCTATAGGTTAGATGTGCCCAGCAGCAAAAGATACAAGACTGGGAAGAGACACTGAGTTGATAGCAATCTTATAAAAATTGCCTATTTATTTGCTTGAATTAAAGCATACATGGTACCGTATGCTAGCGTAACCTGAACGAGACAATTACGTTTACACCAGGCTGTAAATATATGAATGTGGTAAATGCTAACAGACAAATACCATATTGTCAACAATATTACTAATACACTTACTGCAATGGCCACAACAGCATTAGATCAGTATGATACGTCAGTAGGCTACTGTAAACTAAATATAACATAACCAAAGTAGTAGTACTGTACCGTAGCAGACAAACATCTGGCTTTTTAACAAAATATATAGTCAATAAGTTTGCTAACACAACCAAACATATAAGCAAGTACAATAACAAGAAAGAATATTATTTACTACTCCAACAGCAAGAAGGCAAGGTTGGCATCGGACTTACAGCCTTTTAGTCTTGCCAACGTGTAAGCCCAATATTATTTACAAATTATTGGTATAACATATCAGGCACTCCCAGTGATTATCAACAAAATGCAACGTAGTTTCCCCAAGTTGGATAATGCATTGACATTTTACTCGACTATCTCTCATGTAGCTATATTCATATTTCCCTCTGGCACGTTTTCACACTTGCCATGGTAATGCTGGACTAGATGTGTCAAGGGACAGTCCAGCAGATGATGATAACGCAACACTTTATGCTTGTCCCTGCATTATAACTGCTTTCATTCACAACACACAATTTCTCTAAAATGTAATTGGTGTTGGGGTGGGAAATTAAGGATACAGATTTCTATGATTAGCCTATAGATTTGTGATTTCATTCATACACGACCATATGAAGGAAATGTTCATTGACATTCACTTAAAATAAACAAATGCCACTCTGTGCCCATCCACCCAACACAAACAAACAAACATCACTGTACTACTAGTAGGTAGTCACAATTACATTAGTTTGGGGAAAAGAACTGGCAAAAGGTAATTTTTTACCGTTCAAAATAAATGAATAATAAACACAATATTATATAAATATACACATCTGTCCATTATTGTTTTAATGGCCTACTTGTATACGTGGCACGATACAATGCCCTACACATTACCGTTGGCCCGGCATCTAAATATTTGACACCATATGTGATAGGGGGTGTCCCTGTGCTGTGTCGTCATCACACAAAATGTAAGACGAGGTATGCGCATTAGAATGCAACCAGGGAGCAATCGGGTTTATCTGTACATGGTAGAATTATTCTTTCAATCGGGTCATGGAATACTACCGCTCTGCTTCTAAATAAAATTTTGATCCAGTTGATCGTTTCCCTTCCGACCGTGGTGTTGGAGCATTTTCTTTCGGGTTGGGCTTTTAACCAGATTCCAATCAGAATAGGGTCCATGTAATAGTGATCAGCTTGTAGTCAGTCAAATGCAATGTTGAAAGTCTCTCGCTCATGCAGCCTCCCCCGGGTCCTAGTGCCTGCCCATTTATACAAAGTGATGCGATTGAACGGTTGAAATTAA
Organism: Forbesichthys agassizii; assembly: GCA_026546735.1. Classification (NCBI taxonomy): domain Eukaryota; kingdom Metazoa; phylum Chordata; class Actinopteri; order Percopsiformes; family Amblyopsidae; genus Forbesichthys; species Forbesichthys agassizii. The sequence continues at coordinate 17,213 of JAODLL010018161.1, read as the reverse complement.
CGACAAAGTATATTTCTTTAAATATTGATTTATTTATGGAGGCAAATTCATATTTTATGGGGGGCTACAGCCCACGAAATTCGGCCTGGCGACATCCCTGCTGCGGTGTCGATATATTCTTCAGTCACAGTGATACTGACCTTATCACTGCAATGACGCCATACCTTTTTGCTGACTAGAAAGCTTCCTGCAACTGCAAGCCCATGGGTGAAGTTGTCAATACAGTTGGCCAGTAGGTTTAGGTAGCCACTAATCTGTAACACATTAAATACAGTAAAAGGCGGTGTTAGCATTTAGGTCGCATTCAGACGTAACTTCTTTTTGGAAGCGGTCAGCCTCTTTTTTGACATTATAATATCCCTACGGAGCGAACCGTGTTTTGGGCTTCTTTTTCAGATGAAAAAAGTTCAACTTCTCAGAAATAAACAAAATACGTCATCCACTTTTTAAAAGTTGACCAATCACAAGCGGCATAGTGAGACCTGGCGTTTCCCATAAAAATCGTATAGTTACATCTGAATGTGGTCTTACTGTATATAGAAAAACTGTTTTTGGACAAGGGTTCAGTGTACTCATTTAAAAAGAAAGATTGGTAGGAAATGATGGATTGCAACACACTCAGTTTGACTTACTGTTCCTGATTGTGAATGTGTGCATGTAAATGTAACCATTGCATCTTTGTCGGTTTGTCGGTCATTTGCTTTAAAATGTGTGTATGTCACGTCAAGTTTATTTATATAGCCCTTAATCACATTGCAGTCTCAAAGGGATTTACAGCTTACATTTCACATGGAAACTAACAACACCCCCTTAACCTGCAAGGTGTATGTGAGTAACACACCTTGATTTTGTCAGAAGCTTTGTGTAGGCTCCTCTGTTGCTTAAAAGAGGTCCATGTCTCTGAGTGATGGCCGTTCTTGAGTGATGTCCCTGCTTTGCCATCTAATATGGAAATAGAGGATGCCTATTGATAAAATAACAGAAATGGTGTAAATGACATAGTAACAATTGGAAATCTCAAGTCTGTTTAAAATATAAATAAGCAAATAACAGTTTATTGATGATGTTATCTTCATACTAGGCCTGCTGTATACGTGTTTATCAAAACCCATGAAATGCTTCAACAAGAAAACATTTATTTTTCCAGACACATGACTTGTGAATCTTTTGCATGTTTTGAGTTTAAAATAAAACGATTATTCAGCCAATGCCATGTTTCTTTTCCGAGAAGAGCCTACTTCCCTTTACTCATGGGCCACCAACAGGTTGTCAATTAAAAGTAGCATTCAAATGAAGTGGAAGGGAATATGACCATCTGTCGTCCAGATTATGGTCAGGACACTGTGTGTTTGTTCTTTTTATGCTATTGCAATATGAGGAAGTAATAAAGTGTGCTAAACTGTCAGACCAACTGGCTAAATAAGCCTGAAGCTATACTGACAATAGCACAAACTCCACCCTGCCATCATTGTCAGTGGGATATGATGATTTGACCAATTTCAAAGTCAAATGACATGAATAAAATAAACTTCAGGGTGGTAAAAATGTACATTTGCAAGCTGCAGGAAACATCATGAGTCTGGAGTGGACCTGGAGTGGCTTTTAGGTTTGTTTAAGACAGAGGTTCCAACATTATTTCCTATGAAGGGCTAAAACATATTCTGGATTGCAGGCTACGTGCCAAAAATAAATGTTGATACTGTACAGTATGTGAATTTAAATTAGCATACATTCAAATGTAGTCTATTATGTTCTATAGATAATTAAGATTCTGAATCTAAAATAAAAATAATAAAATCTACTTATACTCTAGGGGTGTAATGAGGAGAACACTAAATAACCTGTTTAAAATGTTGAATTATAGGATATATGTCATTTTCAACAACTGAAAGGATGGATATCCAGCGATATATAAAAACCAGACTGCCTTAGTATTTAAAATGCCTTGGGAAACGTTACGGTGGTAAACCTGGTCTGCTGCAATTCACCTTTAAACATGCATGCACAAAGCCAGCCTTTCCATTTTGTGCACTTTTTATGTAGAGATTCAAGTGGCCCAAGCAGCTGCAAACACAGCACTATAAATAGACAGCATTTGGATGAGCTCAGACAGGACTACATTACAAGACTTCCTTGATGGGAGGACAACATGACTAAGTATGTCTACACTTGAATTTACACCAAATTAACTCACCAAAAAAGCACATCTAACACAATAAAAAGAAAAAAAAATAAGACTAATTGAACTTTGGGATTCTGTAAATAGAGTTCAATAAAGCCCACAGGACTATGAAACAATCTTCAATATACAGTATGTTATTTCAACTCTACATTACAGACTAAGGTACATCACTTCAAGTCAATTTCACAAGAGACGCCCCAGCAGGCCCAAAGCATGCAAAGAGTAATGCAAAAATCATATAACAGTGACATGCTACAAAGTGCAGTAGCCTTGCAGTGGACATACCAAACAAAGAATGTAAAGGCGGGTATTCACTTGCCTCGACTCAAACTGTCAGCATTTGACTCAAGCAGATAAGAAAATCCACACTTGTAAAACATCATTACATAATTACAAATTTTATAGCTTTTTATAGCTAGTTATGTGAATTTAAAGTCTGCATTTTCACTTAACATTGAGTAGAAATTATTGGAAGACAAAAAAAAAAAAAAGAATAAAATAACTTACAGTGGCATTGGCGTATGGGCAAGGGGTTTGGTCTGAATTGACATGGCTGTCCTGATCTGGGAACATCTTCTCCAGGATTAGGAAGCACAACAGCCCAGAAATGACCCACAGGCCCTGGGTCATATAATGGCGGTGGCTACTAACTGGACAAAGTAGGGGCAAACAGAAAAATTGTATGTGAAAGCGAACCAAAAATCATGACAGAACAGCACTGATGTGAGTGAGCTCTTGGACATTTTCACTTAGGGGTGTAGTCACTTTTGTTGCCAGGGATTTATTCATTAGTGGCTGTGTCTTGTGTTATTTTGAGGGGACAGCAAATTTACACTGTTCTACAAGCTGTACAATTACTACTTTACATTGCAGAAAAGTGTAATTTCGTCATTGTTGTCACATGAAAAGATATGCTCACATATTTGCAAATATGTGAGGGGTGTACTCACTTTTGTGAGATACTGTATATATAAAATGCGCTTATCACCATGTCAACCTAAGTGTCTCAACAACATATGTTTCTGGCATTTCTATGCCCCATTAGTTATTATGTGGTAAAATGCAATTATACAAATACTGCATGCTTGTGCAAATCTTCCATTTACATTTTATCCAATTGCCATGGATGTTACCATTTTTTCTAACTATTCAATCATATAGCCATAAGCCGGGTACACTTTTTTTAATGTCATGATGTACTTTATTTTGTGGTGTGTTGGATTTGAATTATTCTCATTACTTGTACTGTAGAGCACTTTGTGACCCCTTGTCGTGAGTTGGGCCATCAAATGGCTATCTTTTTAAGTAAGGTACAGAGTGAGAAATTATGGCTGATTGACTTGTGCAAAAAGTTATAAGATGCTCAGACAAATTTGACACAAAATGCAGTCATGTAGCGTGATGTAGCGTGAAAACCAATGCAGGTCAATTTCAAAGATCCTGCCAGAAACACATTGACATAACAAGCATGATAGAAAGTCGAAACTCAAAATGAGTAGCTTGGCCCAAGCACATACAGTGCATCCGGAAAGTTTTTACAGCGCTTCACTTTTTCCACATTTTGTTATGTTACAGCCTTATTCCAAAATGGATTTGAGGTAAAATACATTTTTACCTCAAAATGTAATACACACAATACCCCATAAAAACTAAATGAAAAAATGTGTTTTACATTTTTGAACATTTATTTAAAAACTACAAATAAAATCACATGTACATAAGAATTCACAACCTTTGGTAAATACTTTGTTGAAGCACCATTCACAGCAATTACAGCCTCAAGTCATCTGAGTATGATGCTACAAGCTTTGCACACCTACTCTCAAGCTCCATCAGGTTGGATGGGGAGATTTTCGGATCGGATTTAAGTCTGGGCTCTGTCTGGGCTACTCAAGGGCATTCACAGAGTTGTCCCGAACCCACTCCTTTGATATCTTGGCTGTGTGCTTAGGGTTGTTGTCCTGCTGGAAGATGAACCTTCTCCCCAGTCTGAGGTCCAGAGCGCTCTGGAGCAGGTTTTGATTAAGGATGTCTCTGAACATTGCTGCATTAATCTTTCCCTCTATTTTGACTAGTCTCATAGTTTCTATACTGCTGAAAAACATCCCCACTGCATGATGCTGCCACCACCATGCTTCACTGTAGGTATGGTATTGACCAGGTGATGAGCGGTGCCTGGTTTCCTCCAGACATGGAATTCAATATGTTTCCTCAGACCATAGAATTTTGCTTCTCATGATCTGAGTCCTTCAGGTGCAGTTTGGCAAACACCATGCTGGCTGTCATGTGCCTTTTACTAAGGTGTGGCCACTCTACCATACAGGCCTGATTGGTGGAGTGCTGCAGAAATGGTTGTCCTTCTGGAAGGTTCTCCTCTCTCCATGGAGCAATACTGGAGCTCTGTCAGAGTGATCGTAGGGTTCTTGGTCACCTACCTATCTAAAGCCCTTCTCCCCCGATCGCTCAGTTTGTCCGGGCGGCCAGCTCTAGGAACAGTCCTGGTGGTTCCAATCTTCTTCTATTTACGGATGATGGATTCCACTGTGCTGACTGTTCAATGCTGCAAGCATCTTTCTTTAGCCTTCCCCAGATTTGTGCCTCGATACAATCCTGTCTTGGAGGTTGACAGACAATTCCTTGGACTTCATGGCTTGGTTTGTGCTCTGACATGCACTGTCAACTGTGGTACCTTATATAGACAGGTGTGTGGCCTTTCCAAACCATGTCCAGTCAACTGAATATGCTACAGCTGGACTCGAATCAAGTTGTAGAAACATCTCAAGGAAAATCAGTGGAACCAGGATGTGCCTGAGCTCCATTTAGAGTGTCATGGCAAAGGCTGTGAATACTTATGTACTTTTTTAAATTAATTTGCAAACTAACTTTTTCCACTTAGTTATTATGGGGTTATTATTGTGTGTTACATTTTGAGGGGAAAAAATATTTAAAGAGATAGGAAAGAGGTTCATCAACCAAATAAATAATAATAAAAAATAAATAATAAGTGTGTTAACATTATGGGCTCAGGGCTGAATGGGCTGTTCCTAATGTCTCCCCATACCCCCTCCCCTTTCAACTCTAGGCTATTGCGCAACATTCTTAAGTGGTGCAACTCACTCGTCTAGCTAGCTGCAATGGCCCGTCTTTAAGCAGGTGCGATTGGCTCAGTAAAACGGTGTATTTATGAACAGTCAGAAGACAGAAGCACCTGAAGAAACTGCCAAATATCCATGTATAATCCAAGTTGTGTCACAATGGTTAGTTCAGAGTATCTTTCAGCTAGCAAAAATGTACTACAGAAGCTGCAGTAGGCAGTCAGACTCCAACGCAAAGTGACGTTTATCGTGACACTTTTTCTTTTTATAGTCCAGGCGCGTCATGATGTCCCCACGCTCGAGTTAACGCCACCCAGAAGGACAGACAGAAAGTGAAATAAATATAGGGAATATTGTGCGATTCAAATGGAAGTTGATTTTCATAGTTTGTAGGTGTTTATAAAGCCTCTACATCCTTTAATGACATGCTAAGACTAAAATGACTGATTTCCCTCGACTATCCCTTTATATCAATTTTGGAGTAAGGCTGTAACATGACAAAATGTGGAAAAAGTGAAGCGCTGTGACTAATTTCCGGATGCACTGTAAATTCAATGCTGATAGAATTGTGGCAGCAGTAGCCTTGTCTGTTTAACAGCTCACTCGCACAAACAATAGGAATCGTTTTCCAGCTTTTATTTGTAAAAGTGACGTGCCACACTGTCCACACCTTCCAAACTATGTTAATGTTTTGTCTTTGTATCCATCTCAGTGCACAAAACTTGTCTTGTCAATAATATGAACAAAGAAATCGTAAATCATTCATGATGGAAACATGAGTGATGATAATGCAATCAAGTGTAGCTACAGAAGGCAAGACTTGTTTTAATGCACAGCGTATATACAGTTTAAGATTACAGCTTAGTGGTAAATGAATTCAGTGCAATTACAAAATGTGTTTCTACTGTAGGTCCTAAGGATTTCTATATTCAACACAAACAGGATTGTTGACATCGAACGGACCCACCTGAATCTTCAGAGATGGCCCAGGCCTCAGGAAGGAGGTGGAGAAACACATCACCTAGAAGACCTCCAATAGCAAAACTCAGAAGCTGCTTGAGTTTCTGGCATCCAGCTGACAGAATAGAAAATAGGTGAAGAAACAGGAAGCACAAAATCCCTCAATGGCCCTAGTGTTTTTATGTGTATGACTAGGTTACTTAAAATGTAACATTTATTAGAAAAGAAATCTCCACCTAACTACATTATTATTATTATTATTATTATTATTATAACCACTACTACACGCTTCCAGCAATACTTTGTTTATGCCTTCCCTCAATCCAGTCTAATCGCAGGCCTTGAAAATATACAGTTCAATTCAAATGGGAAACTGTGTGGGAGGGACTAAAGAGAGTGTACAGGTTAAGCTGCTGTTTCCTCTTAATGTATTCTGCAGGACACGGCCTTACTTAAATTGAGTGCTAGATCTGTAGTTCATCAACATTGTGTGGCCTATTATGCCGTGTAAGAACCACTGAATTTAACGTGAGAACAACCTACCTCATATTTGCTGGGACAGCCTGACTGAATTGTATTAAAGTTATTCTATTTCACAGATCTGCTGTTCAAGGTTATTTTTGATTTTTCAATTATCTATTCAAGCATAGGTTTGCAAAAAGATCTCAAATGTCACAGCATATGTTTACCTCTGTTACTGTGAAATATCATTTTTTTAATATTCAAAATCCTTCAGCACATGCTGCCCTTTTCCCAGTAAGTAATTTAGTTTTGAAGGAATGACAGATGAAATACAAACCTACTCCAGACTAGGTATGGGACGATATGAAAAAATGAATATCACGATTATCCTGGCCAAAATATTTGCGTTAATTATATTTTCACGGTTATTTGAAAATGGAGCTAAAACATACTGAAACCACTTTCTTACATTTTCTTAAAAAACAAACATTTATATAGTATCATGACAGATAAGATTGTCTTTTTTGTGTGATTCGTTTAGTTTTGAAACCAGTATTTCAACAAATTTGATTAATCTTTTTTATGTGGGAGACACAATGGGCAAGCTGAGCCTTCAGCCATAGTGGCGATTGTCTGGAAAGATGCAGGCTAATAAATAAGTTAGTATGTATCAATACAATTAAGTGACCTAGACAGCTTTTGTCAAGTTACTTGTGAATTCATATCTATTATTATCACGATAATGGACATTTACCACGATATGATTATCGTCAGTATTTTTATCGCGATAAATTATAATACCATATATTGTCCCATCCCTACTCCAGAGATAAGAGTTTATAGACATGATGAACAATAGCACTTTTAGAGATATAGAGAACATTGATAATCATTCATTTCATAAGGCTGTTTATTTAGTGTTTTTGAGAATTCATGGAGCAGGATTTCTGTCATCAATTATTTTGTGTTGAATGATATAAGATGTAACGCTAGAAAGAAGCAATGAATTACCAAGCAATTTTGGAAAATGACATTTGGCAATTACATGACGTATACTAAATAACATGTTTAAAAAGCCATGAGATTTGTCCCATGGTTTTCCACCATTGCTCCTATATTATCAGCTGATATAGGAGACATGGTGCAACACAATGGAGTAAATGGAGCACAAGGTCACCTCTCGATAAAACAGATATAGTTTTCTAACTACTAATTATTATAGACCGGTATTTTATTTAATCCCTGTTAAAACTGGACTTTTACTTAACAGTATAGCCTAGAGTCCCTGCGTATTCAATAATTATATTAGTATGGCTCTAATGTTTGGTGAATTTTCAAATTTGAGGCTTGTTTAAAAAAAAAAAAAATCAAAATCAAAACACAAAGTTATAAAGTCATAAAGTGGTCATAAAGTTTACAAAATGTATTACATTGAAATGTAGTCCACTAGAGTGTTATTTCTATCAACATGGCTCCTGCAATGATCAGGGGTGTGTCTAGGAGATTTTTACTGGGGTGGTGCAGGGGTAGCAAAGGGGGGGCACCTGGGGGGGCCAATCACATTTCAGTGGTGGCCAGCGCCACCCCTGGCCACTTCCTGGCCAGGCCTCTGGCAATGATCGGCATCATATCAGCATGCAATTAGTTGTTGTGAGATGCAGAACCTGAACAGGTAGGTAGAACAGTATAGTTACACAGCATACCTTCAGTTTTCAGGGCTGCTCCGGCTTCAATAGGAATGACAAGCAGAGGGAAAATTCCACTGAGGCCTATAACAACAGATCCCACAAGTGAGCACAGCCAAATGTCAGCATGCTCACTAGTGAAGAAGTCGATTATAGCCTGGAGGCCGAGATCCTCCATCAGACTGTGGCTTGACCCTGCAGCAGTGGATGTGGCACGAGACATTGATGCCTGGGCCATCTTTTGGCTGCTTGATGCACCCCTGGAAATCACCACCAAGAGGGTAACGCTGAAGAAAACAGCAGCTAGAGCCCAACCGGGCCTCCCACAGGCTCCTGCTTTCATCCGTCCCAAGGTCCAAAGAGCACTTTCAGGCAACAAGAACAATACTATAAGACAAGTGAACATTAAAGAAAATATGTTACCCATAGTAGACTCTGGACCAAATGCAATCAATATTGTGTAGCTCTCATTATACATGGCCTTTATAGGATTAATCACTTTGCAGTTAAATGTGAGGAAATCAGATAATACATAATACAACCTTGATTTGTATGACTGGATTAATTTGTTTTGGCTTATTCCTCAAAAGAGTTGATATGACACGTTATAAACCTCTTAGATCCTTGTACAGTAAACGAGTGAATTGATACAACGTACAGTAGGCAGGCCTCTTTTAGTCTATGATTACTGGAAACAGAAGCCCACTTATGTTACAAATGGCATTACTGTCCTGAAAAAATAGTTACGTTATTGTTTTCGCAATGACCCATATGTTGTTGCATAAGTACGATAACTTATAATAACGTACAATAACAAATGTTACTCTGGCTGTGTTCATCATTATGCAACGAACAAAGTATTGACATTTGTAAATTGCAAGCTATTACGGTAAAGCGTTTGAAAGCTACAATACTGTACATAACTAACAATTATCTATTGTAACTCCTAACTAAAAACCAAAGTTAAACAGCTAGCTTTAGCTACAGGTAGCTAATCTCAGGCTTCCAGACCAGAAATCACAGCACAGTCACTAACAGTATTGCTAACATGGCTAGCCTTACAAACGGATGGTATGCAATTGAAGAATCTGGTAAGCAGACAAATAAAACAATACAGTTTATGCAATTTAGAAATTAAAATATTATTGCGCATATAACAATGTTAAAACCTTAAGTTTTCGGCTGTCTTCTCTCCGGTGTGTCCCTGCCATCCAGTCCAACTCTGTGGAGAAAGCTTACGACGTTGCTTTTCCTAAGCTAGTAGCCTATCCATCACTTTCCCAAACAGCCACGTATGACGGTCTAGGAATGAAAAGTAGGAGAACACAGCTGGGGTAGATCCACCCTCCTCCTTCAAGCTACCGGGAAAGGGATTCACCAAAAGTTCAAGTTATCCCCGTAGGCTATGCAAACTGCTATGTAAAACTCCAGTTCGGTTACGAAGTTGGTTGAGTGTGTTGATACTTGTCTGTGATCCTGTACCGTAGACTACTGTAGTTCATTGACACCAAAATATGTAAACAAAATAGCACCCAGTCCACAAAACACTAGCCTACCGGTAACGTGACAGGATATGTTACGTCCATATGCATTATAAATACATCTTTTAAATTTAAAAATCATGTATTTTTTACCAATGGATATAGCTATTACACGTTTTATTGCATTTTAACACTATTCATGCATTATTATAAAAATAATTTGGGTTCATTTGGGGAATGGTTTGCATTTTGCTCCCATAAAATAGGCCTACATATTTTCGGTAAGTATCCTTTCAACGCCAGCTGCCTCATGAAACATGTCAAATGTCTTTAATTAAGAGGAAGCATGCTATGAAATAGGCTGGCAGTAATAATAACGTATTGATATTCATGAGGGACAAAGGAATTAACTCGCATTTTATCCATTTCAATGGCATTGCAGGCATAATCTCTTTAACGTTGATCAATAAGATGTCACCTGATCCCTTGATTGGATCTCGGACCACTCCCACTTGGCAGTTCCACGTGACATGCATAGCATGCATAGCAGTAGAGATGATCATCAGTTATAAGAAGACAATTAGGATGTTTTTGAGAAATGAAAGTTAAAGATAGATGAATATTGATCTCGTCCATAAAAGATGGGTTAGCCTATATTTTTTTAATTGTCAGCTGGAAAATAAGGAAGCTGTACAAAATTGAGGGTTAACAAAAATAAATTCCACTTTAACATCAAGCATAACATTGTGTTTTCTACATATTTTCTATCTATCTTATAACATTATTTGATTAAGTCTAAGGATACCACTTGTAATCCAATAATAATATACCTATGTACTGCTAATTCTCACGTTAAGTATTATATGGTCATTTATTTGCATAACTGTAACCAATGGAAACTGCAAACATTGTTTCTAAAAGTGCCTGACGAGTAAGCTGCGTTTTAGTGTCTTTGAAAGTAGTTTGATGTCATGAAATATCTGTTTTACAGTGGAGCCAGTTTCTTATTGTCAATGAGCATGCTTACTGCACTTTGGATACTAGCACAGCCTTTCAACAGGACAGTCACAACTGATGCCAAAGAAGTCAAGATTCACCAGGTGTATTGCATTAGAATTTTGGATTTCTGATACCACATATGATGACAGTGCACACCCACGCGTTTATGATGTTGGCCCTTCAAAGTGGTATTTACAACATCGGACTTATGGCGCCGTTTAAAATAAGTCTCTTCTCTCTTTTTCCGGTTATGTCGCCCCATTGTTCAGACTATTTTGCCTGACCACTAGATGGTGCATGTGACATTTAACTCATTACAATAGTTAAAAACGGCAAAACAGGTCATGTAAGGCCTATACAAGGGCACAAGATCTCACTCATTTAATCACAGCATAAAAATATTACTTTTCCCAATGCGTTTTCTATTTTATTTGTATTATACATGTGTATAATAGCTTTCCAATATTGAAGAAAATGTACTACAAAATATAATGTAAGGTAACGGTAATAACATTTTATTGACATATTCAGAAATAGTCATTTCAGAAATAAAATTAATAGTTATGTATGTAAAATGTTACGCTGATGTGACTGAATTTTAATTAGGCTAAGAAAAAAACATAAATGTGACACTGATAGACAGACCTTTTTGAGTGATGTGTAAAGATAACAAAAAAGATGATTAATGTCCTCAATCTGAGTCATGCTGGTCTGACTTGAGCAATGCCTAGAGAAAGAGGAACTGGGTTAGTTGGTAGGAATAGAATTGAAAGGTCAGATAATGTCTGTGTGTGTGTGTGTGTGTGTGTGTGTGTGTGTGTGTGTGTGTGTGTGTGTGTGTGTGTGCCTGTGCTTGTACATGTGTGTGTGTGTGTGTGTGTGTGTGTATGTGTGTGTGTTAGGAAAAGTGGGAATTAAAAAAACATAAATCAACAAGATTCAGCATGCAACTATAAAAACACATGCTTTCTTCAGATCATGGGTGCGTGTGAGCGTACATTTGCATGTGTGTGCCGTGGGCATGCTGAGCTGTGTATCAATATGCATTATTGTGAGGCTGATAGCTGATCTTGTAGGCCCTAGCAAGGTCTTGTAAAAATGAGGAATCAGGAATAAGAAGTGAGAAAGATGGATGTTCCCTTACACATATGTCAGGGGGCCACTCCATGTCATTGTGAAAGAGATAATGGCCACCAAAACCTCCAGCAAGTTGCAAGCAGGAAACACAAGATTTTCTTAGGATTGTCCCACAACCATGTACAATTCAAAATGATACAGATTGAATTAGAATAGCAATCCCTCTTGTAAGAATGAACATCTTGGATAATTGTGGTCCTGATGGGAAAGGTTGTATGTATACAGTAGCTAGAATTATTGTTATATCCCCTTTTAAACCTTTCTTTTACCAGAAGCTGTTTTCTAATATCCAACACTGGAGCACGATGTACAAGTAAATAAATACATAAATAAATAGACCTGAAACAAATAATTTCAAAGTTGTATAATAGATTATTGTGCTTTTATCCTTGAAACCATTTGAAATTCCATAAAATATTTGCTATCTACTGTACAGTCAGTTAATCTAGAGCAAACAATGTGTTGTCATCATGTGGAAAATGTGCAGGTCAGTGTGGGCATATCCAGTTTAATTAGCAAATACAGTTTGTAATTAAATACATCCGTACGTAAGACCTGATACCTGATAAATGCTATTTTATGTAATGATGCTAATTCATTACTTTATAAGACAGAAAGGCAAGAAATTGAAAAATATGCATAAAAGTATCAGCCTATATTACCTTAATCAGTTATAAGTCATCCATTATAAAAACAGAAGTCAGTACAAACCTGCAATGTATTTAAATTCCTGTAGTAGTCTAATCAAGCCTCTTGACTTTACCAGAATCAGACTGAACCTGCTGCAGTATGATTTTTGATAATTGTGATCACAACCACATTAGATTAAATTAATTAGAAGTTTGTAATTATATTGTTCTAAAAAAGAAGAAGAAGAAGAAGAAGAAGAAGAAGAAGAAGAAGAAAACCCTTACGTTAGGCTACCAACATAATTTGGTGGAATTAAGGAAGTTTTTAGTTCCCCTGTTAATTCAGTCATATATAGAAAGCCTTCAATTTTGAACCATCTTTGGCATTTTGCTTCCACAAGATCAAGGACTCTACTGGATATGAACACATGTCTAACAGGAGGCCACTGTTGAGCACTGGAAGCAATGGTAAGACTGAAGGAGAATTATATGAGTGGCAGTGGGGGCGTTTCCTGAAACAAGCACCATTTTAGTATGTAGATTGATACAGCAAGTTACAATACTAGTAGTAGTAGTACTGTTTACTTTGAGTGGACTGTTAATATACTATACATTGTCTAAGTATTTCTGGCTTTTAAACATTGTATCAGTTGATTTAATTAAATGCTTTGTTTTTCTAAATTTTGCCATGGATGTTATATACAACTGCTCTCACTCTCTTGGCTGTGTATCTGTATGCATGTTTTTACCATTATAATAATAATAATAATAATAATTATTATTATTATTATTATTATTATTATTCATTATTAATATTATATTATAATTAATAGTAATTAATCATGATGAATGTTCAGTTATTCCTTACAATACAAGCTATTGTTATACTTCTTTTTATGTATATTGGTTGAAAATCATTCACACCACAATATCTTGTTACTAAATTAAACAAAATTGTCCATTTCCTTTTTTTTATTATTTAGGAGTGCTATCATTTTCTAAATTCTACTATATGCAATATTTACAACATGGCACCATAATCTGCCTTGGGCATTTCAAACAGTGTCTTACTGTTTCAAACACATATATATTTTCAAGAATGTAATCTTGACAGTGGTTATTTCAACAGTATTACTTAAGTATCTTTGAACAATGGGTAAGCAAATATGATTACGAAAGATGAATACTGCCAAAGCCGTGTGGACATCAAGCTGCAGTCATTCTGGTCAAACTGATGTTCTGCAGTGAAGGAGTGCAACACTTCCTGTTGCGACGTACTCGTATCCTGTTTTCCACAGTCAGTGGTCATGCGTGTCATTCCCCTCTGTCAGTTCAATCTTGTGACCCTTCTGAAACTTCACATGACAGAGATAAAATTCAGCAAAAACTATTTTTATTACAATATACGCAAGCAAAAGTAGCAATACAGCATTAATAATAAGCATGATATGTCAGAATAAATGAATAGAATATAGAAATCATCTATCAGATACTCTGTGTATTTACAAGGTCATTGAGTCAAAGGATGAAGCTATACTGTATGTCTCAAAAGTGTTGCATGCATTTGTAGGTAGCTGAGTAATTATACTTTATATTATAAATATATTTTACAAAGATAAATGTGAGAACAGTGACACCTCCAAATGGTAGGCCTTAAAGTACGGGTACGATGAAGTTAGAGGTGTCAGTGCAACTACTTTGGTGTATAGAGGTTTGGCTGTGAGAGATCTTAATCTTGACTGCTTTGAGAAAAAGAGAACTGTGAAATACCCACAGTTACAGCACAACATATTGTATCTCAATTGTGTCATGGAAGCTATCGATGTTAATCTTAAGAATGTGACTTCAAGTACATCAACGTAATAATACCATATTTTATATTTTTAAAATAGTTGAATCTAAATAAAATAAAACTAAATGTAGTTACAAAGCTCAGAATGATCTCTAAAGGTGAGTCAGTGATTGTTAACTAATACACGTTTGTGTCAAATTCAGCCTCCTCATGGTCTGTTGTGTGTGCACTGGAAGTAAATCTGGTGTTACACAGGCCAGGCTTTGCAATTGGGAACAAAATCAAACGTGGTGCAGACCGCATTATCCCAGCCATGTCCAATATATAGAGCTTTTGGGGGAGCACCTGTGATTTGGTTTTTTGTCTAATTCAATTATATGTTTCAACTAGTGGCTTTAAATAACATTTTCAAATGCATCTTTCAAAATGTTTTTCAAATCCTCCAATTTTGGGCAGGCTGTTTAATATTTTTGTATTTACCTCAGTGTTTTTCCTTAAATTAGCCGAATCACATAGTTTAAATATTCATTACGCATAATATTTACCATGCTCAAATACTTTTATTTCAGCCTGTCATCAAGAGCTGATGACTACCGTCTTGTTAGCATGGAGCGCTATCTCCCCTGCATCTATGATAAAACTGGACAATCTGGTCAAAAGCCAGTTAAGCTGTGCAAGAGAGAGTGAAAGAGGAAGCTTGAGAGGTATCCAACACAAAGTGGAATACAGTGTCTGCCTTGTTCAACTCCGATTCATGGCGCCATCAGAGAGAGGATGAACAATCTTGAAGAAGCGCCTATTATGTGACACTGTGCCAGTTGCTCACATGGTCAGTCAGAACACCTGACATCACTTTAGGACAGATGTCCAAACATCTGATTGACATACTTGAATTACTTCTCCCTGCTGGCCAAAAATAACAAACATATTCAATTAGTTGTGACACTTGTTTGCATTTGTGTACACAGGTATTATTGTTGTGTGTGTGTGGCGGTGCATGGACCCGTATTAACTCTACTCTGTCCCCTCTGGCCAATTAACACAATACACTATTTCTGTGTAACAGACTAACATTGAATACTCAATATAGTTTTTCATGATTTCTTTTTTCAATCAAACTACAGTAAATCATACGTTATATGATGTTTGATGAACTATACTGTGTATAGTGTGTATGTTTACATAGCAATGCTTTTCCTCTGGGGAATGGAAAGGTGCAAATGTTATCACTCATTTTTTCTATTCATCAAACCTTAAAAGTAGGAAACAACCTCACAGTTTGCTGGGCTATACTGTATATGTTAAATAACCAGCTTCAAATGTTAAACTAAACTAAAACTAAACATCACAGACAACAATACCTCAACCCACTGCCTGGATCTAAACAAAAGGCATGACGTGAAAGCCTGGAAAACACTGGGCGCACATAAATGGAGTCATGCAAGGCAGTACTGTATGTACGGAACTGAATCTAAAAGAGAATTTCCTAGTTCCTGTTTTATAACTTTTAACCACTATCTGTGTGCATGCATGCATGTTTATTTATATTTAACATAACATGTATTTGTACTCACAGCAACTACAATAAAATTGGACATATACAGCATATACATTTTCTTTTGAATACATTACAAAAAAAAAGTATATAGAATACTGTAGAGTCCAGGACTACTGGTTCCTTTTGTATATTGTGCTGTCAGTTTCATTTTGATTCAACATGATATATACATATTTAAATAAAGCTTTGTTTAAATGCATCAAATAAGCTGCAATCACATTGATATTTAGTAAATGTGATCAAGAAAAATATAGTTAGTTGACGCAAATTAATCAAGTTGTTTTTCAAACTCATTCACATCTATGCCAATTTCTAAGCAAATACAAATATGGACTTCACTGCTAACTTAGTGTGATAATCTTGTTCTTAGATTTAAAATCTAGTTGGTCTTGTTTCTAATATAAATGGCTTATCTAGTGATTTAATTTAAGTAAATGTGCACCTAATTTAAGAAATAGTACCAAGTGAATTTCACTTACTGCACTGGCAGACAGTTTTTCTTGTTTTAAGCATAAGCAAGCTCATGACTAATATATTTGCACACATTTTTGACAGGACATTTTTTGCAGTGTTGTTGCATGGGTTAATTCAGATCAGAATCATTACTGTAAAATATTCTACAAGTATTTGAGAAAAATAATAATGGAACCATTCATCTGAGCAGAAGTGAAAGTTTTCACTTGTGTTATTTGAGAAGTGTTATAGAAGCCCACTGTATTTGTTGTTGATGTCATGATTGCCATGCCATCCACCTTAAAATGTTATCTCCAACACACAAATTACAATCTAATGCACATTAAACACACACACACACGCGCACACACGCACACACACAGATGACGACAAGACACGAGATGATGGACTCAAGACTCATGAACTAATCAAAGGCTCATCATGGGGTTTTGAGAACATGTCCATGAGGTTTTAGGCCTCATAAGCCACAAGTATTGAGACTGACTATAGAATACACACACTTGGATATCAAAGGTTATTTGTGTAATTTAAGCATAATTAAGCATACTAGCAATACTTTATCAATCAATCAATCTTTATTTATATAACACTTTTCATACAAATTCATGTAACACAAAGTGCTTCACACTTTGTAATTAAAAACAATACAAAATGAGTAAAAACAATACAATATATAAAAAATAAAGTAATACCACCAATCATGTTACACTCATCATCCCAACCCTCCAATCACAAACAAACATCGGGAGTCCCATTCCC